>JAZDXF010000186.1:0-91458 GCA_038380155.1 Pseudococcus jackbeardsleyi
TCAATATTTGTAAATTAATATTTAATATTTAATATTTCAATATTTGTAAATTAATATTTAGTATTTAATATTTCAATATTTGTAAATTAATATTTAATATTTAATATTTCAATATTTGTAAATTAATATTTAATATTTAATATTTCAATATTTGTAAATTAATATTTAATATTTAATATTTCAATATTTGTAAATTAATATTTAATATTTAATATTTCAATATTTGTAAATTAATATTTAATATTTAATATTTCAATATTTGTAAATTAATATTTAATATTTCAATATTTGTAAATTAATATTTAATATTTCAATATTTGTAAATTAATATTTAATATTTCAATATTTGTAAATTAATATTTAATATTTAATATTTCAATATTTGAAAATTAATATTTAATATTTAATATTTAATATTTCAATATTTGAAAATTAATATTTAATATTTAATATTTCAATATTTGTAAATTAATATTTAATATTTCAATATTTGTAAATTATTTGTAAATTAATATTTAATATTTAATATTTCGATATTTGTAAATTAATATTTAATATTTAATATTTCAATATTTGTAAATTAATATTTGATATTTAATATTTCAATATTTGTAAATTAATATTTAATATTTATTGTTTCGATATTTGTAAATTAATATTTATTATTTAATATTTCAATATTTGTAAATTAATATTTAAATATTTAATATTTCAATATTTGTAAATTAATATTTAATATTTAATATTTCATTATTTTAAAATAAATATTTAAAATTTAAATTTTCAATATTTTAAAATAATATTTAATATTTAATGTTTCGATATTTGTAAATTAATATTTAATATTTAATATTTAATATTTCAATATTTGTAAATTAATATTTAATATTTCAATATTTGTAAATTAATATTTAATATTTAATATTTTAATATTTGTAAATTAATATTAAATATTTAATATTTCAATATTTGTAAATTAATATTTAATATTTAATATTTCAATATTTGTAAATTAATATTTAATATTTAATATTTCAATATTTGTAAATTAATATTTAATATTTAATATTTCAATATTTGTAAATTAATATTTAATATTTAATATTTCAATATTTGTAAATTAATATTTAATATTTAATATTTCAATATTTGTAAATTAATATTTAATATTTAATATTTCAATATTTGTAAATTAATATTTAATATTTAATATTTCAATATTTGTAAATTAATATTTAATATTTAATATTTCAATATTTGTAAATTAATATTTAATATTTAATATTTCAATATTTGTAAATTAATATTTAATATTTAATATTTCAATATTTGTAAATTAATATTTAATATTTAATATTTCAATATTTGTAAATTAATATTTAATATTTAATATTTCAATATTTGTAAATTAATATTTAATATTTAATATTTCAATATTTGTAAATTAATATTTAATATTTAATATTTCAATATTTGTAAATTAATATTTAATATTTAATATTTCAATATTTGTAAATTAATATTCAATATTTAATATTTCAATATTTGTAAATTAATATTTAATATTTAATATTTCAATATTTGTAAATTAATATTTAATATTTAATATTTCAATATTTGTAAATTAATATTTAATATTTAATATTTGAATATATGTAAATTAATATTTAATATTTAATATTTCAATATTTGTCAATTAATATTTAATATTTAATATTTCAATATTTTTAAATTAATAATTAATATTTCAATATTTGTAAATTAATATTTAATATTTCAATATTTGTAAATTAATATTTAATATTTCAATATTTGTAAATTAATATTTAGTATTTAATATTTCAATATTTGTAAATTAATATTTAATATTTAATATTTAATATTTCAATATTTGTAAATTAATATTTAATATTTAATATTTCAATATTTGTAAATTAATATTTAATATTTCAATATTTCTAAATTAATTATTAATATTTAATATTTAATATTTCAATATTTGTAAATTAATATTTAATATTTAATATTTCAATATTTGTAAATTAATATTTAATATTTAATATTTCAATATTTGTAAATTAATATTTAATCTTTAATCTTTCAATTTTTGTAAATTTATATTTATTATTTAATATTTCAATATTTGTAAATTAATATTTAAATATTTAATATTTCAATATTTGTAAATTAATATTTAATATTTCAACATTTGTAAATTAATATTTAATATTTCAATATTTGTAAATTAATATTCATTATTTAATATTTAAATATTTGTAATTTAATATTTAATATTTCAATATTTGTAAATTAATATTTAATATTTAAATATTTGTAAATTAATATTTAATATTTAATATTTTAATATTTGTAAATTAATATTTAATATTTAATATTTCAATATTTGTAAATTAATATTTAATATTTAATATTTCAATATTTGTAAATTAATATTTAATATTTAATATTTCAATATTTGTAAATTAATATTTAATATTTAATATTTCAATATTTGTAAATTAATATTTAATATTTAATATTTCAATATTTGTAAATTAATATTTAATATTTAATATTTCAATATTTGTAAATTAATATTTAATATTTAATATTTCAATATTTGTAAATTAATATTTAATATTTAATATTTCAATATTTGTAAATTAATATTTAATATTTAATATTTCAATATTTGTAAATTAATATTTAATATTTCAATAATTGTAAATTAATACTTAATATTTAATATTTCAATATTTGTAAATTAATATTTAATATTTAATATTTCAATATTTGTAAATTAATATTTAATATTTAATATTTCAATATTTGTAAATTAATATTTAATATTTAATATTTCAATATTTGTAAATTAATATTTAATATTTAATATTTCAATATTTGTAAATTAATATTTAATATTTAATATTTCAATATTTGTAAATTAATATTTAATATTTAATATTTCAATATTTGTAAATTAATATTTAATATTTAATATTTCAATATTTGTAAATTAATATTTAATATTTAATATTTCAATATTTGTAAATTAATATTTAATATTTAATATTTCAATATTTGTAAATTAATATTTAATATTTAATATTTCAATATTTGTAAATTAATATTTAATATTTAATATTTCAATATTTGTAAATTAATATTTAATATTTCAATATTTGTAAATTAATATTTAATATTTAATATTTAATATTTCAATATTTGTAAATTAATATTTAATATTTAATATTTCAATATTTGTAAATTAATATTTAATATTTAATATTTCAATATTTGTAAATTAATATTTAATATTTAATATTTCAATATTTGTAAATTAATATTTAATATTTAATATTTCAATATTTGTAAATTAATATTTAATATTTAATATTTCAATATTTGTAAATTAATATTTAATATTTAATATTTCAATATTTGTAAATTAATATTTAATATTTAATATTTCAATATTTGTAAATTAATATTTAATATTTAATATTTCAATATTTGTAAATTAATATTTAATATTTAATATTTCAATATTTGTAAATTAATATTTAATATTTAATATTTCAATATTTGTAAATTAATATTTAATATTTAATATTTCAATATTTGTAAATTAATATTTAAATATTTAATATTTCAATATTTGTAAATTAATATTTAATATTTAATATTTCAACATTTGTAAATTAATATTTAATATTTAATATTTCAATATTTGTAAATTAATATTTATTATTTAATATTTCAATATTTGTAAATTAATATTTAATATTTCAATATTTGTAAATTAATAATTAATATATCAAAATTTGTAAATAAATATTTAATATTTAATATTTTAATATTTGTAAATTAATATTTAATATTTAATATTTCAATATTTGTAAATTAATATTTAATATTTAATATTTCAATATTTGTAAATTAATATTTAATATTTAATATTTCAATATTTGTAAATTAATATTTAATATTTAATATTTCAATATTTGTAAATTAATATTTAATATTTAATCTTTCAATATTTGTAAATTAATATTTAATATTTAATATTTCAATATTTGTAAATTAATATTTAATATTTAATATTTCAATATTTGTAAATTAATATTTAATATTTAATATTTCAATATTTGTAAATTAATATTTAATATTTAATATTTCAATATTTGTAAATTAATATTTAATATTTCAAAATTTGTAAATTAATACTTAATATTTAATATTTCAATATTTGTAAATTAATATTTAATATTTAATATTTCAATATTTGTAAATTAATATTTAATATTTAATATTTCAATATTTGTAAATTAATATTTAATATTTAATATTTCAATATATGTAAATTAATATTTAATATTTAATATTTAAATATTTGTAAATTAATATTCAATATTTAATATTTCAATATTTGTAAATTAATATTTAATATTTAATATTTCAATATTTGTAAATTAATATTTAATATTTAATATTTCAATATTTGTAAATTAATATTTAATATTTAATATTTCAATATTTGTAAATTAATATTTAATATTTAATATTTCAATATTTGTAAATTAATATTTAATATTTCAATATTTGTAAATTAATATTTAATATTTCAATATTTGTAAATTAATATTTAATATTTCAATATTTGTAAATTAATATTTAATATTTAATATTTAATATTTCAATATTTGTAAATTAATATTTAATATTTAATATTTCAATATTTGTAAATTAATATTTAATATTTAATATTTCAATATTTGTAAATTAATATTTAATATTTAATATTTCAATATTTGTAAATTAATATTTAATATTTAATATTTCAATATTTGTAAATTAATATTTAATATTTAATATTTCAATATTTGTAAATTAATATTTAATATTTAATATTTCAATATTTGTAAATTAATATTTAATATTTAATATTTCAATATTTGTAAATTAATATTTCATATTTAATATTTCAATATTTGTCAATTAATATTTAATATTTAATATTTCAATATTTGTAAATTAATATTTAATATTTAATATTTCAATATTTGTAAATTAATATTTAATATTTAATATTTCAATATTTGTAAATTAATATTTAATATTTAATATTTCAATATTTGTAAATTAATATTTAATATTTAATATTTCAATATTTGTAAATTAATATTTAATATTTAATATTTCAATATTTGTAAATTAATATTTAATATTTAATATTTCAATATTTGTAAATTAATATTTAATATTTAATATTTCAATATATGTAAATTAATATTTAATATTTAATATTTCAATATTTGTAAATTAATATTTAATATTTAATATTTCAATATTTGTAAATTAATATTTAATATTTAATATTTCAATATTTGTAAATTAATATTCAATATTTAATATTTCAATATTGGTAAATTAATATTTAATATTTAATATTTCAATATTTGTAAATTAATATTTAATATTTAATATTTCAATATTTGCAAATTAATATTTAATATTTAATATTTCAATATTTGTAAATTAATATTTAATATTTAATATTTCAATATTTGTAAATTAATATTTAATATTTAATATTTCAATATTTGTAAATTAATATTTAATATTTCAATATTTGTAAATTAATATTTAATATTTAATATTTCAATATTTGTAAATTAATATTTAATATTTCAATATTTGTAAATTAATACTTAATATATAATATTTCAATATTAGTAAATTAAAATTTAATATTTAATATTTAATATTTCAATATTTGTAAATTAATATTTAATATTTAATATTTCAATATTTGTAAATTAATATTTAATATTTCAATATTTGTAAATTAATGTTTAATATTTAAGATTTAATATTTCAATATTTGTAAATTATTATTTAATATTTAATATTTCAATATTTGTAAATTAATATTTAATATTTAATATTTCAATATTTGTAAATTAATATTTAATATTTAATATTTCAATATTTGTAAATTAATATTTATTATTTAATATTTCAATATTTGTAAATTAATATTTAAATATTTAATATTTAAATATTTGTAAATTAATATTTAATATTTCAACATTTGTAATTTAATATTTAATATTTAATATTTTAATATTTGTAAATTAATATTTAATATTTAATATTTCAATATTTGTAAATTAATATTTAATATTTAATATTTCAATATTTGTAAATTAATATTTAATATTTAATATTTCAATATTTGTAAATTAATATTTAATATTTAATATTTCAATATTTGTAAATTAATATTTAATATTTAATATTTCAATATTTGTAAATTAATATTTAATATTTAATATTTCAATATTTGTAAATTAATATTTAATATTTAATATTTCAATATTTGTAAATTAATATTTAATATTTAATATTTCAATATTTGTAAATTAATATTTAATATTTAATATTTCAATATTTTTAAATTAATATTTAATATTTAATATTTCAATATTTGTAAATTAATATTTAATATTTAATATTTCAATATTTGTAAATTAATATTTAATATTTCAATATTTGTAAATTAATATTTAATATTTAATATTTCAATATTTGTAAATTAATATTTAATATTTAATATTTTTTAATTTAATATTTTATATTTAATATTTCATTATTTGTAATTTAATATTTAATAATTAATATTTCAAAATTTGTAAATTAATATTTAATATCTAATATTTAATATTTCAATATTTGTAAATTAATATTTAATATTTAATATTTCAATATTTGTAAATTAATATTTAATATTTCAATATTTGTAAATTAATGATTAATATTTAATATTTAATATTTCAATATTTGTAAATCAATATTTAAATATTTAATATTTCAATATTTGTAAATTAATATTTAATATTTAATATTTCAATATTTGTAAATCAATATTTAATATTTAATATTTCAATATTTGTAAATTAATATTTAATATTTAATATTTCAATATTTGTAAATTAATATTTAATATTTAATATTTCAATATTTGTAAATTAATATTTAATATTTAATATTTCAATATTTGTAAATTAATATTTAATATTTAATATTTTAATATTTGTAAATTAATATTTAATATTTAATATTTAAATATTTGTAAATTAATATTTAATATTTAATATTTAAATATTTGTAAATTAATATTTATTATTTAATATTTCAATATTTGTAAATTAATATTTAAATATTTAATATTTCAATATGTGTAAATTAATATTTAATATTTAATATTTCAATATTTGTAAATTAATATTTAATATTTAATATTTCAATATTTGTAAATTAATATTTAATATTTAATATTTTAATATTTGTAAATTAATATTTAATATTTCAAAATTTGTAAATTAATATTTAATATTTAATATTTCAATATTTGTAAATTAATATTTAATATTTAATATTTCAATATTTGTAAATTAATATTTAATATTTAATATTTAATATTTAATATTTCAGTATTTGTAAATTAATATTTAATATTTAATATTTCAATATTTGTAAATTAATATTTAATATTTAATATTTCAATATTTGTAAATTAATGTTTAATATTTAATATTTAATATTTCAATATTTGTAAATTAATATTTAATATTTAATATTTCAATATTTGTAAATTAATATTTAATATTTAATATTTCACTCTTTGTAAATTATTATTTAATCTGTTATATTCCAATATTTGTAAATGAATATTTAATAGTTAATATTTCAATATTTGTAAATTAATATTTAAATATTAAATATTTCAATATTTGTAAATTAATATTTAATATTTAATATTTCAATATTTGTAAATTAAATTAATATTTAATATTTCAATATTTGTAAATTAATATTTATTATTTATTATTTCAATATTTGTAAATTAATATTTAATATTTAATGTTTCAATATTTGTAAATTAATATTTAATATTTAATATTTCAATATTTGTAAATTAATATTTAATATTTAATATTTTAATATTTGTAAATTAATATTTAATATTTTATATTTCAATATTTGTAAATTAATATTTAATATTTAATATTTCAATATTTGTAAATTAATATTTAATATTTCAATATTTGTAAATTAATATTTAATATTTAATATTTCAATATTTGTAAATTAATATTTAATATTTAATATTTCAATATTTGTAAATTAATATTTGATATTTAATATTTCAATATTTGTAAATTAATATTTAATATTCAATATTTCAATATTTGTAAATTAATATTTAGTATTTAATATTTCAATATTTGTAAATTAATATTTAATATTTAATATTTCAATATTTGTAAATTAATATCTAATATTTAATATTTCAATATTTGTAAATTAATATTTAATATTTAATATTTCAATATTTGTAAATTAATATTTAATATTTAATATTTCAATATTTGTAAATTAATATTTAATATTTAATATTTCAATATTTGTAAATTAATATTTAATATTTAATATTTCAATATTTGTAAATTAATATTTAATATTTAATATTTCAATATTTGTAAATTAATATATAATATTTAATATTTCAATATTTGTAAATTAATATTTAATATTTAATATTTCAATATTTGTAAATTAATATTTAATATTTAATACTTCAATATTTGTAAATTCATATTTAATATTTAATATTTCAATATTTGTAAATTAATATTTAATATTTAATATTTCAATATTTGTAAATTAATATTTAATATTTAATATTTCAATATTTGTAAATTAATATTTAATATTTAATATTTCAATATTTGTAAATTAATATTTAATATTTAATATTTCAATATTTGTAAATTAATATTTAATATTTAATATTTCAATATTTGTAAATTAATATTTAATATTTAATATTTCAATATTTGTAAATTAATATTTAATATTTAATATTTCAATATTTGTAAATTAATATTTAATATTTAATATTTCAATATTTGTAAATTAATATTAAATATTTAATATTTCAATATTTGTAAATTAATATTTATTATTTAATATTTCAATATTTGTAAATTAATATTTAAATATTTAATATTTCAATATTTGTAAATTAATATTTAATATTTAATATTTCAACATTTGTAATTTTATATTTAATATTTAATATTTCAATATTTGTAAATTAATATTCATTATTTAATATTTCAATATTTGTAAATTAATATTTAATATTTAATATTTCAACATTTGTAAATTAATATTTAATATTTCAATATTTGTAAATTAATATTCATTATTTAATATTTCAATATTTGTAAATTAATATTTAATATTTAATATTTCAATATTTGTAAATTAATATTTAATATTTAATATTTCAATATTTGTAAATTAATATTTAATATTTAATATTTCAATATTTGTAAATTAATATTTAATATTTAATATTTCAATATTTGTAAATTAATATTTAATATTTAATATTTCAATATGTGTAAATTAATAATTAATATTTAATATTTCAATATTAGTAAATTAATATTTAATAATTAATATTTCAATATTTTTAAATTAGTATTTATTATTTAATATTTAATATTTCAATATTTGTAAATTAATATTTAATATTTAATATTTCAATATTTGTAAATTAATATTTAATATTTAATATTTCAAAATTTGTAAATTAATACTTAATATTTAATATTTCAATATTTGTAAATTAATATTTAATATTTAATATTTCAATATTTGTAAATTAATATTTAATATTTAATATTTCAATATTTGTAAATTAATATTTAATATTTAATATTTCAATATTTGTAAATTAATATTTAATATTTCAAAATTTGTAAATTAATATTTAATATTTAATATTTCAATATTTGTAAATTAATATTTAATATTTAATATTTCAATATTTGTAAATTAATATTTAATATTTAATATTTCAATATTTGTAAATTAATATTTAATATTTAATATTTCAATATATGTAAATTAATATTTAATATTTAATATTTCAATATTTGTAAATTAATATTCAATATTTAATATTTCAATATTTGTAAATTAATATTTAATATTTAATATTTCAATATTTGTAAATTAATATTTAATATTTAATTTTTCAATATTTGTAAATTAATATTTAATATTTAATATTTCAATATTTGTAAATTAATATTTAATATTTAATATTTCAATATTTGTAAATTAATATTTAATATTTAATATTTCAATATTTGTAAATTAATATTTAATATTTAATATTTCAATATTTGTAAATTAATATTTAATATTTCAATATTTGTAAATTAATATTTAATATTTCAATATTTGTAAATTAATATTTAATATTTAATATTTAATATTTCAATATTTGTAAATTAATATTTAATATTTAATATGTCAATATTAGTAAATTAATATTTAATATTTAATATTTCAATTTTTGTAAATTAATATTTAATATTTAATATTTCAATATTTGTAAATTAATGTTTAATATTTAATATTTAATATTTCAATATTTGTAAATTAATATTTAATATTTAATATTTCAATATTTGTAAATTAATATTTAATATTTAATATTTCAATATTTGTAAATTAATATTTATTATTTAATATTTCAATATTTGTAAATTAATATTTAAATATTTAATATTTCAATATTTGTAAATTAATATTTAATATTTCAACATTTGTAAATTAATATTTAATATTTCAATATTTGTAAATTAATATTCATTATTTAATATTTCAATATTTTTAAATTAATATTTAATATTTAATATTTCAATATTTGTAAATTAATATTTAATATTTAATATTTCAATATTTGTAAATTAATATTTAATATTTAATATTTCAATATTTGTAAATTAATATTTAATATTTAATATTTCAATATTTGTAAATTAATATTTAATATTTAATATTTCAATATTTGTAAATTAATATTTAATATTTAATATTTCAATATTTGTAAATTAGTATTTATTATTTAATATTTAATATTTCAATATTTGTAAATTAATATTTAATATTTAATATTTCAATATTTGTAAATTAATATTTAATATTTAATATTTCAATATTTGTAAATTAATATTTAATATTTAATATTTCAATATTTGTAAATTAATATTTAATATTTAATATTTCAATATTTGTAAATTAATATTTAATATTTAATATTTCAATATTTGTAAATTAATATTCAATATTTAATATTTCAATATTTGTAAATTAATATTTAATATTTAATATTTCAATATTTGTAAATTAATATTTAATATTTAATATTTCAATATTTGTAAATTAATATTTAATATTTAATATTTCAATATTTGTAAATTAATATTTAATATTTAATATTTCAATATTTGTAAATTAATATTTAATATTTAATATTTCAATATTTGTAAATTAATATTTAATATTTAATATTTCAATATTTGTAAATTAATATTTAATATTTAATATTTCAATATTTGTAAATTAATATTTAATATTTAATATTTCAATATTTGTAAATTAATATTTAATATTTAATATTTCAATATTTGTAAATTAATATTTAATATTTAATATTTCAATATTTTTAAATTAATATTTAATATTTAATATTTAATATTTCAATATTTGTAAATTAATATTTAATATTTAATATTTCAATATTTGTAAATTAATATTTAATATTTCAATATTTGTAAATTAATGTTTAATATTTAATATTTAATATTTCAATATTTGTAAATTAATATTTAATATTTAATATTTCAATATTTGTAAATTAATATTTAATATTTAATATTTCAATATTTGTAAATTAATATTTAATATTTAATATTTCAATATTTGTAAATTAATATTTATTATTTAATATTTCAATATTTGTAAATTAATATTTAAATATTTAATATTTCAATATTTGTAAATTATTATTTAATATTTAATATTTCAATATTTGTAAATTAATATTTAATATTTCAATATTTGTAAATTAATATTTATTATTTAATATTTCAATATTTGTAAATTAATATTTAATATTTAATATTTCAATATTTGTAAATTAATATTTAATATTTAATATTTCAATATTTGTAAATTAATATTTAATATTTAATATTTCAATATTTGTAAATTAATATTTAATATTTAATATTTCAATATTTGTAAATTAATATTTAATATTTAATATTTCAATATTTGTAAATTAATATTTAATATTTAATATTTCAATATTTGTAAATTAATATTTAATATCTAATATTTCAATATTTGTAAATTAATATTTAATATTTCAATATTTGTAAATTAATATTTAATATTTAATATTTCAATCTTTGTAAATTCATATTTAATATTTAATATTTCAATATTTGTAAATTAATATTTAATATTTAATATTTCAATATTTGTAAATTAATATTTAATATTTAATATTTCAATATTTGTAAATTAATATTTAATATTTAATATTTCAATATTTGTAAATTAATATTTAATATTTAATATTTCAATATTTGTAAATTAATATTTAATATTTAATATTTCAATATTTGTAAATTAATATTTAATATTTAATATTTCAATATTTGTAAATTAATATTTAATATTTAATATTTCAATATTTGTAAATTAATATTTAATATTTAATATTTCAATATTTGTAAATTAATATTTAATATTTCAATATTTGTAAATTAATATTTAATATTTAATATTTCAATATTTGTAAATTAATATTTAATATTTAATATTTCAATATTTGTAAATTAATATTTAATATTTAATATTTCAATATTTGTAAATTAATATTTAATATTTAATATTTCAATATTTGTAAATTAATATTTAATATTTAATATTTCAATATTTGTAAATTAATATTTAATATTTAATATTTCAATATTTGTAAATTAATATTTAATATTTCAATATTTGTAAATTAATATTTAATATTTAATATTTCAATATTTGTAAATTAATATTTAATATTTAATATTTCAATATTTGTAAATTAATATTTAATATTTAATATTTCAATATTTGTAAATTAATATTTAATATTTAATATTTCAATATTTGTAAATTAATATTCAATATTTAATATTTCAATATTTGTAAATTAATATTTAATATTTAATATTTCAATATTTGTAAATTAATATTTAATATTTAATATTTCAATATTTGTAAATTAATATTTAATATTTAATATTTCAATATTTGTAAATTAATATTTAATATTTAATATTTCAATATTTGTAAATTAATATTCAATATTTAATATTTCAATATTTGTAAATTAATATTTAATATTTAATATTTCAATATATGTAAATTAAGATTTAATATTTAATATTTCAATATTTGTAAATTAATATTAAATATTTAATATTTCCCTATTTGTAAATTAATATTTAATATTTAATATTTCAATATTTGTAAATTAATATTTAATATTTAATATTTCAATATTTGTAAATTAATATTTAATATTTAATATTTCAATATTTGTAAATTAATATTTAATATTTAATATTTCAATATTTGTAAATTAATATTTAATATTTCAATATTTGTAAATTAATATTTAATATTTCAATATTTGTAAATAAAAATTAAATATTAAATATTTCAAGATTTGTAAATTAAAATTTAATATTAAATAATAAATATTAATAAATTCAAAATTTGTAAATTAATATTAAATATTTAAAATTTAAATAATTGTAAATTAATATTTAATATTTAATATTTCAATATTTGTAAATTAATGTTTAATATTTAATATTTAATATTTCAATATTTGTAAATTAATATTTAATATTTAATATTTCAATATTTGTAAATTAATATTTAATATTTAATTTTTCATTATTTTTAAATTTATATTTAATTTTTAATATTTCAATTTTTTTAAATTTATATTTTAATATTTATTTTTTCAATATTTGTTAATTAATATTTAATATTTCAACATTTGTATTTTAATATTTAATATTTCAATATTTGTAAATTAATATTTAATATTTAATATTTCAATATTTGTAAATTAATATTTAATATTTAATATTTCAATATTTGTAAATTAATATTTAATATTTAATATTTCAATATTTGTAAATTAATATTTAATATTTAATATTTCAATATTTGTAAATTAATATTTAATATTTAATATTGCAATATTTGTAAATTAATAGTTAATATTTAATATTTCTATTTTGGTAAATTAATATTTAATATTTAATATTTCAATATTTGTAAATTAATATTTAATATTTAATATTTCAATATTTGTAAATTAATATTTAATATTTAATATTTCAATATTTGTAAATTAATATTTAATATTTAATATTTCAATATTTGTAAATTAATAATTAATATTTAATATTTAATATTTCATTTTTGTATAATTTTTAATTAATATTTAATATTTCATTTTTTTTTATTTTTAAATTAATATTTAATATTTCAATATTTGTAAATTAATATTTAATATTTAATATTTCAATATTTGTAAATTAATATTTAATATTTAATATTTCAATATTTGTAAATTAATATTTAATATTTAATATTTCAATATTTGTAAATTAATATTTAATATTTAATATTTCAATATTTGTAAATTAATATTTAATATTTAATATTTCAATATTTGTAAATTAATATTTAATAATTAATATTTCAATATTTGTAAATTAATATTTAATATTTAATATTTCAATATTTGTAAATTAATATTTAATATTTAATATTTCAATATTTGTAAATTAATATTTAATATTTAATATTTCAATATTTGTAAATTAATATTTAATATTTAATATTTCAATATTTGTAAATTAATATTTAATATTTAATATTTCAATATTTGTAAATTAATATTTAATATTTAATATTTCAATATTTGTAAATTAATATTTAATATTTAATATTTCAATATTTGTAAATTAATATTTAATATTTAATATTTCAATATTTGTAAATTAATATTTAATATTTAATATTTCAATATTTGTAAATTAATATTTAATATTTAATATTTCAATATTTGTAAATTAATATTTAATATTTAATATTTCAATATTTGTAAATTAATATTTAATATTTCAATATTTGTAAATTAATATTTAATATTTCAATATTTGTAAATTAATATTTAATATTTCAATATTTGTAAATTAATATTTAATATTTAATATTTAATATTTCAATATTTGTAAATTAATATTTAATATTTAATATTTCAATATTTGTAAATTAATATTTAATATTTAATATTTCAATATTCGTAAATTAATATTTAATATTTAATATTTCAATATTTGTAAATTAATGTTTAATATTTAATATTTAATATTTCAATATTTGTAAATTAATATTTAATATTTAATATTTCAATATTTGTAAATTAATATTTAATATTTAATATTTAATTATTTGTAAATTAATCTTTATTATTTAGTATTTCAATATTTGTAAATTAATATTTAAATATTTAATATTTCAATATTTGTAAATTAATATTTAATATTTCAACATTTGTAAATTAATATTTAATATTTCAATATTTGTAAATTAAATATTCATTATTTAATATTTCAATATTTGTAAATTAATATTTAATATTTAATATTTCAATATTTGTAAATTAATATTTAATATTTAATATTTCAATATTTGTAAATTAATATTTAATATTTCAATATTTGTAAATTAATATTTAATATTTAATATTTCAATATTTGTAAATTAATATTTAATATTTAATATTTCAATATTTGTAAATTAATATTTAATATTTAATATTTCAATATTTGTAAATTATTATTTATTATTTAATATTTAATATTTCAATATTCGTAAATTAATATTTAATATTTAATATTTCAATATTTGTAAATTAATATTTAATATTTAATATTTCAATATTTGTAAATTAATATTTAATATTTAATATTTCAATATTTGTAAATTAATATTTAATATTTAATATTTCAATATTTGTAAATTAATATTTAATATTTAATATTTCAATATTTGTAAATTAATATTTAATATTTAATATTTCAATATTTGTAAATTAATATTTAATATTTAATATGTCAATATTTGTAAATTAATATTTAATATTTAATATTTCAATATTTGTAAATTAATATTTAATATTTAATATTTCAATATTTGTAAATTAATATTTAATATTTAATATTTCAATATTTGTAAATTAATATTTAATATTTAATATTTCAATATTTGTAAATTAATATTTAATATTTCAATATTTGTAAATTAATATTTAATATTTAATATTTCAATATTTGTAAATTAATATTTAATATTTAATATTTCAATATTTGTAAATTACTATTTAATATTTAATATTTCAGTATTTGTAAATTAATATTTAATATTTAATATTTCAATATTTGTAAATTAATATTTAATATCTAATATTTAATATTTCAATATTTGTAAATTAATATTTAATATTTAATATTTCAATATTTGTAAATTAATATTTAATATTTAATATTTCAATATTTGTAAATTAATGTTTAATATTTAATATTTAATATTTCAATCGTTGTAAGTTAATATTTAATATTTAATATTTCAATATTTGTCAATTAATATTTAATATTTAATATTTCAATATTTGTAAATTAATATTTATTATTTAATAGTTCAATATGTGTAAATTAAGATTTAAATATTTAATATTTCAATATTTGTAAATTAATATTTAATATTTAATATTTCAATATTTGTAAATTAATATTTAATATTTAATATTTCAATATTTTTAAATTAATATTTAATATTTAATATTTCAATATTTGTAAATTAATATTTAATATTTAATATTTCAATATTTGTAAATTAATATTTAATATTTAATATTTCAATATTTGAAAATTAATATTTAATATTTAATATTTCAATATTTGTAAATTAATATTTAATATTTAATATTTCAATATTTGTAAATTAATATTTAATATTTAATATTTCAATATTTGTAAATTAATATTTAATATTTAATATTTCAATATTTGTAAATTAATATTTAATATTTAATATTTCAATATTTGTAAATTAATATTTAATATTTAATATTTCAATATTTGTAAATTAATATTTAATATTTAATATTTCTAAATTTGTAAATTAATATTTATTATTTAATATTTAATATTTCAATATTTGTAAATTAATATTTAATATTTAATATTTCAATATTTTTAAATTAATATTTAATATTTCAATATTTGTAAATTAATATTTAATATTTAATATTTCAAAATTTGCAAATTAATATTTAATATTTAATATTTCAATATTTGTAAATTAATATTTAATATTTAATATTTCAATATTTGTAAATTAATATTTAATATTTAATATTTCAATATTTGTAAATTAATATTTAATATTTAATATTTCAATATTTGTAAATTAATATTTAATATTTAATATTTCAATATTTGTAAATTAATAATTAATATTTAATATTTCAATATTTGTAAATTAATATTTAATATTTAATATTTCAATATTTGTAAATTAATATTTAATATTTAATATTTCAATATTTGTAAATTAATATTTAATATTTAATATTTCAATATTTGTAAATTAATATTTAATATTTAATATTTCAATATTTGTAAATTAATATTTAATATTTAATATTTCAATATTTGTAAATTAATATTTAATATTTAATATTTCAATATTTGTAAATTAATATTTAATATTTAATATTTCAATATTTGTAAATTAATATTTAATATTTAATATTTCAATATTTGTAAATTAATATTTAATATTTAATATTTCAATATTTGTAAATTAATATTTAATATTTAATATTTCAATATTTGTAAATTAATATTTAATATTTAATATTTCAATATTTGTAAATTAATATTTAATATTTAATATTTCAATATTTGTAAATTAATATTTAATATTTAAAATTTTGTAAATTGTTATTTAATATTTAATAATTAGTATTTAAATATTTATTATTTAATATTTTAATATTTAATATTTCAATATTTGTAAATTAATATTTAATATTTAATATTTAAATATTTGTAAATTAATATTTAATATTTAATATTTCAATATTTGTAAATTAATGTTTAATATTTAATATTTAATATTTCAATATTTGTAAATTAATATTTAATATTTAATATTTCAATATTTGTAAATTAATATTTAATATTTAATATTTCAATATTTGTAAATTAATATTTATTATTTAATATTTCAATATTTGTAAATTAATATTTAAATATTTAATATTTCAATATTAGTAAATTAATATTTAATATTTAATATTTCAATATTCGTAAATTAATATTTAATATTTAATATTTCAATATTTGTAAATTAATATTTAATATTTAATATTTCAATATTTGTAAATTAATATTTAATATTTAATATTTCAATATTTGTAAATTAATATTTAATATTTAATATTTCAATATTTGTAAATTAATATTTAATATTTAATATTTCAATATTTGTAAATTAATATTTAATATTTAATATTTCAATATTTGTAAATTAATATTTAATATTTAATATTTCAATATTTGTAAATTAATATTTAATATTTAATATTTCAATAGTTGTAAATTAATATTTATTATTTAATATTTAATATTTCAATATTTGTAAATTAATATTTAATATTTAATATTTCAATATTTGTAAATTAATATTTAATATTTAATATTTCAATATTTGTAAATTAATATTTAATATTTAATATTTCAATATTTGTAAATTAATATTTAATATTTAATATTTCAATATTTGTAAATTAATATTTAATATTTAATATTTCAATATTTGTAAATTAATATTTAATATTTAATATTTCAATATTTGTAAATTAATATTTAATATTTAATATTTCAATATTTGTAAATTAATATTTAATATTTAATATTTCAATATTTGTAAATTAATATTTAATATTTAATATTTCAATATTTGTAAATTAATATTTAATATTTAATATTTCAATATTTGTAAATTAATATTTAATATTTAATATTTCAATATTTGTAAATTAATATTTAATATTTAATATTTCAATATTTGTAAATTAATATTAATATTTAATATTTCAATATTTGTAAATTAATATTTAATATTACAATATTTGTAAATTAATATTTAATATTTCAATATTTGTAAATTAATATTTAATATTTAATATTTAGAAATTTGTAATTTAATATTTAATATTTAATATTTAATATTTCAATATTTGTAAATTAATATTTAATATTTAATATTTCACTATTTGTAAATTAGTCTTTAATATTTCAATATTTGTAAATTAATGTTTAATATTTAATATTTAATATTTCAATATTTGTAAATTAATATTTAATATTTAATATTTCAATATTTGTAAATTAATATTTAATATTTAATATTTCAATATTTGTAAATTAATATTTAATATTTAATATTTCATTATTTGTAAATTAATATTTATTTTTTAATCTTTCAATATTTGTTAATTATTATTTAAATATTTAATATTTCAATATTTGTAAATTAATATTTAATATTGAATATTTCAACATTTGTAAATTAATATTTAATATTTCACTATTTGTAAATTAATATTCATTATTTAATATTTCAATATTTGTAAATTAATATTTAATATTTCAACATTTGTAAATTAATATTTAATATTTCAATATTTGTAAATTAATATTTAATATTTAATATTTCAATATTTGTAAATTAATATTTAATATTTAATATTTCAATATTTGTAAATTAATATTTAATATTTAATATTTCAATATTTGTAAATTAATATTTAATATTTAATATTTCAATATTTGTAAATTAATATTTAATATGTAATATTTCAATATTTGTAAATTAATATTTAATATTTAATATTTCAATATTTGTAAATTAATATTTAATATTTAATATTTCAAGATTTGTAAATTAATATTTAATATTTAATATTTCAATATTTGTAAATGACTATTTAATATTTAATATTTAATATTTCAATATTTGTAAATTAATATTTAATATTTAATATTTCAATATTTGTAAATTAATATTTAATATTTCAAAATTTGTAAATTAATACTTAATATTTAATATTTCAATATTTGTAAATTAATATTTAATATTTAATATTTCAATATTTGTAAATTAATATTTAATATTTAATATTTCAATATTTGTAAATTAATATTTAATATTTAATATTTCAATATTTGTAAATTAATATTTGATATTTAATATTTCAATATTTGTAAATTAATATTTAATATTTAATATTTCAATATTTGTAAATTAATATTTAATATTTAATATTTCAATATTTGTAAATTAATATTTAATATTTAATATTTCAATATTTGTAAATTAATATTTAATATTTAATATTTCAATATTTGTAAATTAATATTTAATATTTAATATTTCAATATTTGTAAATTAATATTTAATATTTAATATTTCAATATTTGTAAATTAATATTTAATATTTAATATTTCAATATTTGTAAATTAATATTTAATATTTAATATTTCAATATTTGTAAATTAATATTTAATATTTAATATTTCAATATTTGTAAATTAATATTTAATATTTAATATTTCAATATTTGTAAATTAATATTTAATATTTAATAATTCAATATTTGAAAATTAATATTTAATATTTAATATTTCAATATTTGTAAATTAATATTTAATATTTAATATTTCAATATTTGTAAATTAATATTTAATATTTAATATTTCAATATTTGTAAATTAATATTTAATATTTCAATATTTGTAAATTAATATTTAATATTTAATATTTATTCAATATTTGTAAATGAATATTTAAAATTTAATATTTCAATATTTGTAAATTACTATTTAATATTTAATATTTCAATATTTGTAAATTAATATTTAATATTTAATATTTCAATATTTGTAAATTAATATTTAATATTTAATATTTAATATTTCAATATTTGTAAATTAATATTTAATATTTAATATTTCAATATTTGTAAATTAATATTTAATATTTAATATTTAAATATTTGTAAATTAATATTTAATATTTAATAATTCAATATATGTAAATTAATATTTAAATATTTAATATTTCAATATTTGTAAATTAATATTTAATATTTAATATTTCAATATTTGTAAATTAATATTCAATATTTAATATTTCAATATTTGTAAATTAATATTTAATATTTAATATTTCAATATTTGTAAATTAATATTTAATATTTAATTTTTCAATATTTGTAAATTAATATTTAATATTTAATATTTCAATATTTGTAAATTAATATTTAATATTTAATATTTCTATATTTGTAAATAAATATTTAATATTTAATATTTCAATATTTGTAAATTAATATTTAGTATTTAATATTTCAATATTTGTAAATTAATATTTAATATTTAATATTTCAATATTTGTAAATTAGTAGTTAATTTTTAATATTTAATATTTCAATATTTGTAAATTAATATTTAATATTTAATATTTCAATATTTGTAAATTAATATTTAATATTTAATATTTCAATATTTGTAAATTAATATTTAATATTTAATATTTCAATATTTGTAAATTAATATTTAATATTTAATATTTCAATATTTGTAAATTAATATTTAATATTTAATATTTCAATATTTGTAAATTAATATTTAATATTTAATATTTCAATATTTGTAAATTAATATTTAATATTTAATATTTCAATATTTGTAAATTAATATTTAATATTTAATATTTCAATATTTGTAAATTAATATTTAATATTTAATATTTCAATATTTGTAAATTAATATTTAATTTTTAATATTTCAATATTTGTAAATTAATATTTAATATTTAATATTTCAATATTTGTAAATTAATATTTAATATTTAATATTTCAATATTTGTAAATTAATATTTAATATTTAATATTTCAATATTTGTAAATTAATATTTAATATTTCAATATTTGTAAATTAATATTTAATATTTAATATTTCAATATTTGTAAATTAATATTTAATATTTAATATTTCAATATTTGTAAATTAATATTTAATATTTAATATTTAATATTTCAATATTTGTAAATTAATATTTAAGATTTAATATTTCAATATTTGTAAATTAATATTTAATATTTAATATTTCAATATTTGTAAATTAATGTTTAATATTTAATATTTAATATTTCAATATTTGTAAATTAATATTTAATATTTAATATTTCAATATTTGTAAATTAATATTTAATATTTAATATTTCAATATTTGTAAATTAATATTTAATATTTAATATTTCAATATTTGTAAATTAATATTTATTATTTTATATGTCATGATTTGTAAATTAATATTTAAATATTTAATATTTCAATATTTGTAAATTAATATTTAATATTTAATATTTCAACATTTGTAAATTAATATTTAATATTTCAATATTTGTAAATTAATATGTATTATTTAATTTTTCAATATTTGTAAATTAATATTTAATATTTAATATTTCAATATGTGTAAATTAATATTTAATATTTCAATATTTGTAATTCCATAGTTAATAGTTAATAGTTTAATATGTGTAAATTAATATTTAATATTTAATATTTCATTATGTGTTAATTAATATTTAATATTTAATATTTCAATATTTGTAAATTAATATTTAATATTTCAATATTTGTAAATTAATATTTAATATTTAATATTTCAATATTTGTAAATTAATATTTAATATTTAATATTTCAATATTTGTAAATTAATATTTAATATTTAATATTTCAATATTTGTAAATTAATATTTAATATTTAATATTTCAATATTTGTAAATTAATATTTAATATTTAATATTTCAATATTTGTAAATTAATATTTAATATTTAATATTTCAATATTTGTAAATTAATATTTAATATTTAATATTTCAATATGTGTAAATTAATATTTAAATCTTTCTATTTCAATATTTTTAAATTAATATTTAATATTTCAATATTTGTAAATTAATATTTAATATTTAATATTTCAATATTTGTAAATTAATATTTAATATTTAATATTTCAATATTTGTAAATTAATATTTAATATTTAATATTTCAATATTTGTAAGTTACTATTTAATATTTAATATTTAAATATTTGTAAATTAATATTTAATATTTAATATTTCAATATTTGTAAATTAATATTTAATATTTAATATTTCAATATTTGTAAATTAATATTTAATATTTCAATATTTGTAAATTAATATTTAATATTTAATATTTAAATATTTGTAAATTGATATTAATATTTAATATTTAATATTTAATATTTCAATTATTGTAAATTAATATTTAATATTTAATATTTCAATATTTGTAAATTAATATTTAATATTTAATATTTCAATATTTGTAAATTAATGTTTAATATTTAATATTTAATATTTCAATATTTGTAAATTAATATTTAATATTTAATATTTCAATATTTGTAAATTAATATTTAATATTTAATATTTCAATATTTGTAAATTAATATTTAATATTTAATATTTCAATATTTGTAAATTAATATTTAATATTTAATATTTCAATATTTGTAAATTAATATTTAATATTTCAATATTTGTAAATTAATATTTAATATTTAATATTTAATATTTCAATATTTGTAAATTAATATTTAATATTTAATATTTCAATATTTGTAAATTAATATTTAATATTTAATATTTCAATATTTGTAAATTAATATTTAATATTTAATATTTCAATATTTGTAAATTAATGTTTAATATTTAATATTTAATATTTCAATATTTGTAAATTAATATTTAATATTTAATATTTCAATATTTGTAAATTAATATTTAATATTTAATATTTCAATATTTGTAAATTAATATTTATTATTTATTATTTCAATATTTGTAAATTAATATTTAATATTTAATATTTCAATATTTGTAAATTAATATTTAATATTTAATATTTCAATATTTGTAAATTAATATTTAATATTTAATATTTCAATATTTGTAAATTAATATTTAATATTTAATATTTCAATATTTGTAAATTAATATTTAATATTTAATATTTCAATATTTGTAAATTAATATTTAATATTTAATATTTCAATATTTGTAAATTAATATTTAATATTTAATATTTCAATATTTGTAAATTAATATTTAATATTTAATATTTCAATATTTGTAAATTAATATTTAATATTTAATATTTCAATATTTGTAAATTAATATTTAATATTTAATATTTCAATATTTGTAAATTAGTATTTATTATTTAATATTTAATATTTCAATATTTGTAAATTAATATTTAATATTTAATATTTCAATATTTGTAAATTAATATTTAATATTTAATATTTCAATATTTGTAAATTAATATTTAATATTTAATATTTCAATATTTGTAAATTAATATTGAATATTTAATATTTCAATATTTGTAAATTAATATTTAATATTTAATATTTCAATATTTGTAAATTAATATTTAATATTTAATATTTCAATATTTGTAAATTAATATTTAATATTTAATATTTCAATATATGTAAATTAATATTTAATATTTAATATTTCAATATTTGTAAATTAATATTCAATATTTAATATTTCAATATTTGTAAATTAATATTTAATATTTAATATTTCAATATTTGTAAATTAATATTTAATATTTAATATTTCAATATTTGTAAATTAATATATAGTTAATATTTAATATTTCAATATTTGTAAATTAATATTTAATATTTAATATTTCAATATTTGTAAATTAATATTTAATATTTAATATTTCAATATTTGTAAATTAATATTTAATATTTAATATTTCAATATTTGTAAATTAATATTTAATATTTAATATTTCAATATTTGTAAATTAATATTTAATATTTAATATTTCAATATTTGTAAATTAATATTTAATATTTCAATATTTGTAATATTTCAATATTTGTAAATTAATATTTAATATTTAATATTTCAATATTTGTAAATTAATATTTAATATTTAATATTTCAATATTTGTAAATTAATATTTAATATTTAATATTTCAATATTTGTAAATTAATATTTAATATTTAATATTTCAATATTTGTAAATTAATATTTAATATTTAATATTTCAATATTTGTAAATTAATATTTAATATTTAATATTTCAATATTTGTAAATTAATATTTATTATTTAATATTTCAATATTTGTAAATTAATATTTTAATATTTAATATTTCAATATTTTAAAATTAATATTTAATTTTTTCTAAATTTTTAATTAATATTTAATATTTCAATATTTGTAAATTAATATTCATTATTTAATATTTCAATATTTGTAAATTAATATTTAATATTTAATATTTCAATATTTGTAAATTAATATTTAATATTTAATATTTCAATATTTGTAAATTAATATTTAATATTTCAATATTTGTAAATTAATATTTAATATTTAATATTTCAATATTTGTAAATTAATATTTAATATTTAATATTTCAATATTTGTAAATTAATATTTAATATTTAATATTTCAATATTTGTAAATTAGTATTTATTATTTAATATTTAATATTTCAATATTTGTAAATTAATATTTAATATTTAATATTTCAATATTTGTAAATTAATATTTAATATTTAATATTTCAATATTTGTAAATTAATATTTAATATTTAATATTTCAATATTTGTAAATTAATATTTAATATTTAATATTTCAATATTTGTAAATTAATATTTAATATTTAATATTTCAATATTTGTAAATTAATATTTAATATTTAATATTTCAATATTTGTAAATTAATATTTAATATTTAATATTTCAATATTTGTAAATTAATATTTAATATTTAATATTTCAATATTTGTAAATTAATATTTAATATTTAATATTTCAATATTTGTAAATTAATATTTAATATTTAATATTTCAATATTTGTAAATTAATATTTAATATTTAATATTTCAATATTTGTAAATTAATATTTAATATTTAATATTTCAATATTTGTAAATTAATATTTAATATTTCAATATTTGTAAATTAATATTTAATATTTCAATATTTGTAAATTAATATTTAATATTTCAATATTTGTAAATTAATATTTAATATTTCAATATTTGTAAATTAATATTTAATATTTAATATTTCAATATTTGTAAATTAATATTTAATATTTAATATTTAATATTTCAATATTTGTAAATTAATATTTAATATTTAATATTTCAATATTTGTAAATTAATATTTAATATTTCAATATTTGTAAATTAATGTTTAATATTTAATATTTAATATTTCAATATTTGTAAATTAATATTTAATATTTAATATTTCAATATTTGTAAATTAATATTTAATATTTAATATTTCAATATTTGTAAATTAATATTTAATATTTAATATTTCAATATTTGTAAATTAATATTTATTATTTAATATTTCAATATTTGTAAATTAATATTTAAATATTTAATATTTCAATATTTGTAAATTAATATTTAATATTTCAACATTTGTAAATTAATATTTAATATTTCAATATTTGTAAATTAATATTCATTATTTAATATTTCAATATTTGTAAATTAATATTTAATATTTAATATTTCAATATTTGTAAATTAATATTTAATATTTAATATTTAAATATATGTAAATTAATATTTAATATTTAATATTTCAATATTTGTAAATTAATATTTAATATTTAATATTTCAATATTTGTAAATTAATATTTAATATTTAATATTTCAATATTTGTAAATTAATATTTAATATTTAATATTTCAATATTTGTAAATTAATATTTAATATTTCAAAATTTGTAAATTAATACCTAATATTTAATATTTCAATATTTGTAAATTAATATTTAATATTTAATATTTCAATATTTGTAATATTTAATATTTAATATTTCAATGTATGTAAATTAATATTTAATATTTAATATTTCAATATTTGTAAATTAATATTTAATATTTAATATTTCAATATTTGTAAATTAATATTCAATATTTAATATTTCAATATTTGTAAATTAATATTTAATATTTAATATTTCAATATTTGTAAATTAATATTTAATATTTAATATTTCAATATTTGTAAATTAATATTTAATATTTAATATTTCAATATTTGTAAATTAATATTTAATATTTCAATATTTGTAAATAAATTTTTTATATTTCAATATTGTTAATTTAATATTTAATATTTAATATTTCAATATTTGATCATTATTATTTAATATTTAATCTTTCAATATTTGTAAATTAATATTTAATATTGAATATTTCAATATTTGTAAATTAATATTTAATATTTAATATTTCAATATTTGTAAATTAATATTTAATATTTAATTTTTCAATATTTGTAAATTAATATTTAATATTTAATATTTCAATATTTGTAAATTAATATTTAATATTTCAATATTTGTAAATTAATATTTAATATTTAATATTTCAATATTTGTAAATTAATATTTAATATTTAATATTTCAATATTTGTAAATTAATATTTAATATTTAATATTTCAATATATGTAAATTAATATTTAATATTTAATATTTCAATATTTGTAAATTAATATTCAATATTTAATATTTCAATATTTGTAAATTAATATTTAATATTTAATATTTCAATATTTGTAAATTAATATTTAATATTTAATATTTCAATATTTGTAAATTAATATTTAATATTTAATATTTCAATATTTCTAACTTAATATTTAAGATTTAATATTTCACTATTTGTAAATTAATATTTAATATTTACTATTTCAATATTTGTAAATTAATATTTAATATTTAATATTTCAATATTTGTAAATTAATATTTAATATTTAATATTTCAATATTTGTAAATTAATATTTAATATTTAATATTTCAATATTTGTAAATTAATATTTAATATTTAATATTTCAATATTTGTAAATTAATATTTAATATTTAATATTTCAATATTTGTAAATTAATATTTAATATTTAATATTTCAATATTTGTAAATTAATATTTAATATTTAATATTTCAATATTTGTAAATTAATATTTAATATTTCAATATTTGTAAATTAATATTTAATATTTCAATATTTGTAAATTAATATTTAATATTTCAATATTTGTAAATTAATATTTAATATTTAATATTTCAATATTTGTAAATTAATATTTAATATTTAATATTTAAGATTTCAATATTTGTAAATTAATATTTAATATTTAATATTTCAATATTTGTAAATTAATATTTAATATTTAATATTTCAATATTTGTAAATTAAGGTTTAATATTTAATATTTAATATTTCAATATTTGTAAATTAATATTTAATATTTAATATTTCAATATTTGTAAATTAATATTTAATATTTAATATTTCAATATTTGTAAATTAATATTTATTATTTAATATTTAAATATTTTTAAATTAATATTTAAATATTTAATATTTCAATATTTGTAAATTAATATTTAATATTTCAACATTTGTAAATTAATATTTAATATTTCAATATTTGTAAATTAATATTCATTATTTAATATTTCAATATTTGTAAATTAATATTTAATATTTCAACATTTGTAAATTAATATTTAATATTTCAATATTTGTAAATTAATATTCATTATTTAATATTTCAATATTTGTAAATTAATATTTAATATTTAATATTTCAATATTTGTAAATTAATATTTAATATTTAATATTTCAATATTTGTAAATTAATATTTAATATTTCAATATTTGTAAATTAATATTTAATATTTAATATTTCAATATTTGTAAATTAATATTTAATATTTAATATTTCAATATTTGTAAATTAATATTTAATATTTAATATTTCAATATTTGTAAATTAATATTTAATATTTAATATTTCAATATTTGTAAATTAGTATTTATTATTTAATATTTAATATTTCAATATTTGTAAATTAATATTTAATATTTAATATTTCAATATTTGTAAATTAATATTTAATATTTCAAAATTTGTAAATTAATACTTAATATTTAATATTTCAATATTTGTAAATTAATATTTAATATTTAATATTTCAATATTTGTAAATTAATATTTAATATTTAATATTTCAATATTTGTAAATTAATATTTAATATTTAATATTTCAATATTTGTAAATTAATATTTAATATTTCAAAATTTGTAAATTAATACTTAATATTTAATATTTCAATATTTGTAAATTAATATTTAATATTTAATATTTCAATATTTGTAAATTAATATTTAATATTTAATATTTCAATATTTGTAAATTAATATTTAATATTTAATATTTCAATATATGTAAATTAATATTTAATATTTAATATTTCAATATTTGTAAATTAATATTCAATATTTAATATTTCAATATTTGTAAATTAATATTTAATATTTAATATTTCAATATTTGTAAATTAATATTTAATATTTAATATTTCAATATTTGTAAATTAATATTTAATATTTAATATTTCAATATTTGTAAATTAATATTTAATATTTAATATTTCAATATTTGTAAATTAATATTTAATATTTAATATTTCAATAATTGTAAAATAATATTTAATATTTAATATGTCAATATTTGTAAATTAATATTTAATATTTCAATATTTGTAAATTAATATTTAATATTTCAATACTTGTAAATTAATATTTAATATTTCAATATTTGTAAATTAATATTTAATATTTAATATTTAATATTTCAATATTTGTAAATTAATATTTAATATTTCAATATTTGTAAATTAATATTTAATATTTAATATTTCAATATTTGTAAATTAATATTTAATATTTAATATTTCAATATTTGTAAATTAATGTTTAATATTTAATATTTAATATTTCAATATTTGTAAATTAATATTTAATATTTAATATTTCAATATTTGTAAATTAATATTTAATATTTAATATTTCAATATTTGTAAATTAATATTTATTATTTAATATTTAAATATTTGTAAATTAATATTTAAATATTTAATATTTCAATATTTGTAAATTAATATTTAATATTTCAATATTTGTAAATTAATATTTAATATTTCAATATTTGTAAATTAATATTCATTATTTAATATTTCAATATTTGTAAATTAATATTTAATATTTAATATTTCAATATTTGTAAATTAATATTTAATATTTAATATTTAAATATTTGTAAATTAATATTTAATATTTAGAAATTTGTAAATTAATATTTAATATTTAATATTTCAATATTTGTAAATTAATATTTAATATTTAATATTTCAATATTTGTAAATTAATATTTAATATTTAATATTTCAATATTTGTAATTTAGTATTTATTATTTAATATTTAATATTTCAATATTTGTAATTTAATATTTAATATTTAATATTTCAATATTTGTAAATTAATATTTAATATTTAATATTTCAATATTTGTAAATTAATATTTAATATTTAATATTTCAATATTTGTAAATTAATATTTAATATTTAATATTTCAATATTTGTAAATTAATATTTAATATTTAATATTTCAATATTTGTAAATTAATATTCAATATTTAATATTTCAATATTTGTAAATTAATATTTAATATTTAATATTTCAATATTTGTAAATTAATATTTAATATTTAATATTTCAATATTTGTAAATTAATATTTAATATTTAATATTTCAATATTTGTAAATTAATATTTAATATTTAATATTTCAATATTTGTAAATTAATATTTAATATTTAATATTTCAATATTTGTAAATTAATATTTAATATTTAATATTTCAATATTTGTAAATTAATATTTAATATTTCAATATTTGTAAATTAATATTTAATATTTCAATATTTGTAAATTAATATTTAATATTTCAATATTTGTAAATTAATATTTAATATTTAAATATTTGTAAATTAATATTTAATATTTAATATTTCAATATTTGTAAATTAATATTTAATATTTAATATTTAATATTTCAATATTTGTAAATTAATATTTAATATTTAATATTTCAATATTTGTAAATTAATATTTAATATTTCAATATTAGTAAATTAATTTTTAATATTTAATATTTCATATTTCAATATTTGTAAATTAATATTTAATATTTAATATTTAAATATTTGTAAATTAATATTTAATATTTAATATTTCAATATTTGTAAATTAATATTTAATATTTAATATTTCAATATATGTAAATTAATATTTATTATTTAATATTTCAATATTTGTAAATTAATATTTAAATATTTAATATTTCAATATTTGTAAATTAATATTTAATATTTCAACATTTGTAAATTAATATTTAATATTTCAATATTTGTAAATTAATATTCATTATTTAATATTTCAATATTTGTAAATTAATATTTAATATTTCAACATTTGTAAATTAATATTTAATATTTCAATATTTGTAAATTAATATTCATTATTTAATATTTCAATATTTGTAAATTAATATTTAATATTTAATATTTCAATATTTGTAAATTAATATTTAATATTTAATATTTCAATATTTGTAAATTAATATTTAATATTTAATATTTCAATATTTGTAAATTAATATTTAATATTTAATATTTCAATATTTGTAAATTAATATTTAATATTTAATATTTCAATATGTGTAAATTAATCTTTAATATTTAATATTTCATATTTTGTAAATTAATAATAAATATTTAATATTTCAATATTTGTAAATTAATATTTAATATTTAATATTTCAATATTTGTAAATTAATATTTAATATTTAATATTTCAATATTTGTAAATTAATATTTAATATTTAATATTTCAATATTTGTAAATTAATATTTAATATTTCAAAATTTGTAAATTAATACTTAATATTTAATATTTCAATATTTGTAAATTAATATTTAATATTTAATATTTCAATATTTGTAAATTAATATTTAATATTTAATATTTCAATATTTGTAAATTAATATTTAATATTTAATATTTCAATATATGTAAATTAATATTTAATATTTAATATTTCAATATTTGTAAATTAATATTCAATATTTAATATTTCAATATTTGTAAATTAATATTTAATATTTAATATTTCAATATTTGTAAATTAATATTTAATATTTAATATTTCAATATTTGTAAATTAATATTTAATATTTAATATTTCAATATTTGTAAATTAATATTTAATATTTAATATTTCAATATTTGTAAATTAATATTTAATATTTAATATTTCAATATTTGTAAATTAATATTTAATATTAGTAGTAATAGGGTCACTTGGGGACACTCCGAGCTCAGGCGTAAGATTTCCGCGAGGTACCGTGGAGAATCTTGGTGGCCGGAGAAGTAGCCCAAGCGCCCCTATTTGATGAGATGACGGTGAGAATTCGTGGAGAAATTAGATGTTCGGTGAAGAAGGAAAATAACGTAACGGAAACGGAAACGGAAACTGAAACGGAAACAGAAATGAGAAAGATGACAAAAAATAAAAATTAAAAAATTAGAAATGTCAACATAAAAACCAGATGTAAAAAAATAAAACAGATCGGTGCAAAAAATTAATTTCTATTGACTAAAAATTAGATCGATGTAAAAAATAAAAATAAAAATAATAAACAGTTTGAATACAAAAATTTTGTCTCAAAAAAAAATAAAAATTAAAAAATTAGAAATGTCAAAAAATCAGATCGATGTAAAAAAGTAAAAATAATACAAATAAAAACAGATCGAATACAAAAATTTAGCATCAAAAATAAAAATTAAAAAAATAGAAATGTCAAAAAATAAAAAAGACTAAAAAGCAGAATGATCCTTAAAAATAAAACAAAGACTAAAAAATAATAAAATAGAAAATTAGGTTAAAAAATTCGAGTCCTAAATAGAGCTGTTAAGAAGATCCAGGTTGAAAATGGCTGAAACAGATCTGAAAAAAAGAAAAACGAATTAAAGTGAGCATGTGAGTAACAAGTCTAAATCAAAAATAAACAGAAAAAATACTTTTCATATGACTCCATAGTGGAGTAATCAACCAGGTCTTCTAAGCATCTGAGAAAAGACAAACGAATTAAATAAAATCAAAAAAACAAAAATAAAAAATAAAAAGGACAAACTTTTTAGGGCTCAAGTAGCCGAAAACTCAGCAGGATTAAAAATATCGATTGAGTTTGAAGGTCTAAGAAAACGAAATAAAAATATGAAAAAAATGTAAACAAAAATTTTAAGAACAAAAAACTATACAAACTTTTTAGGTGTCGAAGTTGCAGAGTCGAAAGAGGACTCTGCAATAAATGTCGAATCCGACCAAACTTGAAATGTAGGAACACCTGAAGACCTAAAAAATCGAATAAAATCAATAAAATAGTGTTTTAAAAACGTAAATTAAAAAAATATAAACATACTTAATAGCTGGGTCTGGTAAAGGTACATAATTCGTTCTGAAACAGAAGGAAAAATTAAAATAAGAAAATAGAAGACAAAAATATTGAGTGAAGTAAAAAAAAAACCTACGTAGTGTCCTGTTCCGAGTACTGAGCATTTTTTGGCGGAATATGAACAAAAGTCCCATCAAAAGTAGGCCTGCAGTTTAATAATGACGATCTGAAAAAATGAAGGAACAAAAAATAAAAACAAATCAATAAATAAGATTGAGGTAAAAAGAAAATGCATACTTATTTGACTCCGAATTGTTCTGAGTGTGCCATATATCCTCTGCCCACCAAATGGCAACGTCATTCTCACTAAACAAGCAATGAAACAGTAAAAAAGTACAATAAAATAAGAAATTGAAACGAAATAGAAAAACTTACATTTTTTCAAAACTTGAGGTTGGTTGACTGATTAAATTTCTTCTTTTAATTTTTGTTGTTGGCCTAATAGGCCTCGGTAGTTTCGAAACTGATGGAATTCTAAAAAATAATAAAAATTAGAAAAAATAGGCCAAACCACACAAATAAAATCAAAGTAGCAAAAACTTACTCTAGCTCAATGAAAAAATTCTGGTGGTTCTTTGGAAAACAATATCCAGGAATCCGGATCGGAAGTTTTGACAACATCTGAATGTTATAAAGAAAAAACACCAAAAAATTAGCACTAGGTTTTTCTGTTTCTAAAAATACTTCGGATTAAAATTTAAACATACCTTGATAAGCTTAGGTGGAGATCGCGAATCTATACCAAGAACAATGAAAAAATTAAAAGATTGGTCATCTATAAATATATTTTACAAAAAATAATCTAAATATACAAACCTTATTTAAAAGTAGAGTGCCAATCTTAATAAAAATAATCAAACCACATTTGCAGCAACGAACTATTTTACTAACACACACACATAGATAACAAGGGTAAAAATCACATGTTCAGGAGAAAAGGAGAAATTAGGAAACGGAAGCATGGGAAAGTCAATCATCCGGAAGCAATCCTACCTACAGGTGTAGGAATACAAAGGGTAAAAACAGTAAATCACTGGTAATTCCCAAAACTCTCACAAGGGTTGAAGAAAGTAGCAGCACAGGTGAACAAAAGTAAAGTGGGAAAACAGGTTGCAGCTACCTGTATCAAGTATACCAAGGCGCAACCAGGTTGGCGCACCTGAAAAAAGTATAAATACAGTGTTACCAGTAGGAGGAGCTCATATTATCACAGCATGGCATACAGTTCAGATCAAAACACAGTTTCTCTTGAAAAAGTGTCTAACCTGGAAAGTAAAAACGCCAATACTGAGACAAACAGAGCAAAGCAATCATTTGACATGGAATTTGCATTGGATTTGTTTCCCAATATGAATTTCAACAGAGATGTTGTTACAAATAGCTGTTATCAGAAAATGACAATTGCTGAACTTAGAAAAAAAGCAAAGAAGCTAAAATACCTTATTATAATACACTTAGAAAAATAGAATTAGTTGTAGCTTTAGAATATAATATTAAACCTATTGTAAGGCCCAAAAACTCAAAAAACAAATAATTTAGTCTTAGTTAATGATAGAAAAAACAAAGTAGCTGGTAGAAATATATTAATAGAGGCAGATAAACCCAGTCAAAGCATGAATATGGCGACTGAGAAAAATTTAGCTGCTGAAAAAGTATTTATAGAGACAGATGAACTAGATCAGAGTATGAAAATGACTACTCAGAATATTTCAACTGTTGAAAAAGTATTTATAGAGACAGAAAAACTCAATCAAAGTATGAATATGGCGACTGAGAAAAATTTAGCTGCTGAAAAAGTATTTATAGAGACAGAAGAATTAGATCAAAGCATAAAAATGGAGTATTCACAAGAAATGTTTCCCAATTTAAAAATTGATATTGAATTGGTAAAAAATAGTCCTTATCAGAGACTAAAAGTGAAAGAACTTAGACTGATGAGTAAAGAGGCTAAAATTCCTTATTATAATTCACTTAGAAAAATAGATATAATTATAGCATTAGAATATAATATTAAACCTATTGTAAGACCCAAAAAAAATTCAAAAAATACTAATTTAGTTATAGTTAATGATAAGTTAGCTGATATTTTTCCGTTTAATGATAGTTTATTTAATAAGAAAATTAGGAATGGTTGGGAAAAACCTGGTCTTTCAAAATATTTACTTAGTTTAGAATCCTTAAATGAAAAAGTAGAATCTAACGAAAATATTAGTTTAGAAAAAGTACTGATGAATGTAATTTGAAATCAGTACTTGGGAAACCTGGAAAAGATCAATATGATTTCCCAAATGAAAAAATTGATATGAATTTGGTAAAACAGAGTTCTCATTTCAAGAAAACTGTGACTCAGTTGAAAAAGAAGCCAAGGCTAAGAAAATAAAATATTATTACAATTTGACAAAGGAACAATTGGTCATCTCACTAGAATATAACCTTAATCCCTGTAAAGTAACCATTGGGAAAGAAAAAAATTTAGAAATAGAACATTTGAACAAAGTTGAACAAAAACTTATTCCCAAATCAGAATTGAAAAAGATTTCTGTATTAAATGAGAAAAAACTTGAAGAACCTGAGGACATTGAATTTATTTTTACCACACAAATTTCAACAAAGAAAAATGAAAAAGAAGATGAGCTCAAAAAAATTATAAACATTCCAACTGATCCAGAAGAAAAAAAATCCGTTGTCCAGAATTATATTGAAAAATTTGATGAAATTGAAACAATGTATTGGGAAGGATATAGAGAGGAGATGATTGATGAAATTAAATATGAGCTGGACAATGTTGGGAAAAAAGTATTTGAATGGTCAGAACAAGGAAAACTCGTGAATTTTAATGAAAGAAGCCAAAGAAGAAGATTACTGTCAAAGGGACCAAGGTATTTAGAATTGAGTTTAGGACTTGGGTTACTAATGATTGAAGAATCAGATGAACAAAAAATTCATAATAAGACTGTACAAGCAGCAAAAGAAGTATTCTTGAACCCGCCAGGATTTGAAATCTTGGAAGAAGAAACTGAAATGTTAACTTTAATTGAGCCAGCTGAAGAACTTAATAACAAGCAATCGGACTCAGACTCTAACTGTGATGAAGAAACCTGTAGCGAAATGATTGGTAAAATGTTTAAATTCTTTGCTAGGATAAGAGAGGAAAATAATCGAGAAGAAATTGAGAAAGAACAGGGTAAAAAATCTGATGTATTACAAAAACTTGTGTCTGAATTAGGAATAGAAGAAGATTCCCAACCTATTGATAATGAAATTTTACAAGAAAAAAATGATTCAAGTCAACAGGCGATTGAATCAGTCAGTAGAAAAGAAACTGAACACGAATTAATGGAGGATGTGCCACCCATACAGATAAAAAATATTCATCAATTTAAATTTGGAGAAGCAAATTTAGAAAAATGTTCACTAAACGAATTGAGAATTTACGCACATCAGCTTAACATTCATGAATACTACAATTTGCCCAAAGATACATTGAAAGATGTTTTGGAACGATACCAAGAGACGAAAATTGAAGTAGACCCTTTGTATTTAGAAATGAAACATAGAAAAATCTGGAAAGCACCTGTGCCAAAATATGAAAAATATTATGATAATTTTTCGAATAACCAACGTGTAACAAATATGGCTCCTTATGAATTGTTACCAATCGGGTTCACTGAAGAAAATTCAGATAAACCAGATCCTATGGAGTACTTAGTAAAGTGCAAGACAACAAGACCTGCCCCGTTGGACACCTATATTCGACCAAAAACTCGAGTTTTGACGGAAAAGAAAAACTCGATATTTTACAAGAAGACTTGGCCATGTCAGATGATGATGAAGAAAATATTGTCAACAAAGACGATTCATCAAGCGAAGAGTCTTTCAGCGACGATTCAACCAGCGATGATTCAACAAGCGACGATTCATCAAGCGACGATTCATCCAGCAGCGACGATTCTTCCAGTGACGATTCTTCCAGTGACGATTCATCAAGCGACGATTCATCAAGCGACGATTCATCAAGCGAAGATTCATCCAGCGACGATTCATCCAGCAGCGACGATTCATCCAGCAGCGACGATTCATCCAGCAGCGACGATTCATCCAGCAGCGACGATTCATCCAGCAGCGACGATTCTTCCAGTGACGAATCATTGAGTGACGTGTCCAGTGTTCAGTCAGACGAAGAAGGTGTTTATTATGGCGGCGGCGGAACAACACAACAGGATTCCAATGACGGTAATGAATTACAATACATAAAAGTTATCGAGTTGAATTCGAGATCATCGAAAAAGTATAATATGATACGCCACGATTATAAAATTCAGCTCAAAGAGAATATTGATGAATTACCTCAAGTTGATTTGATAGATAAAGCCTTGAGAGAAATGTTTGAATATGCTAAGAAACGTGCCAACTATAAACCAGGGATAGGATAGATTTAGGAATGAGCAATGCGGATTTCAATGGCCGATGGATCACCACAGAATTTTGCGAAGAAGATCAAGTTGAATCGCTGAAAGAAAAAATAATGCAGATTGTGACATCGGATCAAACAGTAGATTTGTTACAAAGTCAATTTTATGTTCTGAATGTGGCATTGCCAAGTGGTGGTAAACGAAGAAAAATGTTAAATATAGCAAGAGATAAACGTTTAAAACGAAGTATCAATGTAATTCGGAACAATGATAACTTATGTGGCCCAAGAGCGATAGTTGTAGGATTAACATATCATTCAAATACAATTTTGGGCAAACAATATTCTGAAAATGAGGTAGACTACATTCGTAAAGGAAGAAAGCTGCAGAAAGAAGTTGCCAAAGAATTATGTGATCAACTGGGCACGTATACAGAAACCGGATTTACCTTGCAAGATTTTAAAAATGTTGAACAATTACTGGGAATTCAAATTATTATAATTGATGCAGATAGAGGAAACTCAATTTTATATAAAGGTGTCAGTCAAGATGTAAAAGTTTACCTATATAAACAAGGTGCCCATTTTGATAACATAAATAGCATGACCGGATTCTTATGTTACACATATTACTGTGAAAAATGCGGAAAAGCGTATAAAACAGATGATGATCACGTATGTAGAGATGTGCCAAAATGCGGTAAATGTTTAGAACCTGAACATGATGCCAAAACAATAAAACGTGTAATCTGTAAAAAATGTAACGAATATTGTAGGAATGAAGATTGTCTGGTAAAACATCAAGAGACAAGTCTATGTAAAGACTTCTGGAAATGTCGAAAATGTTATAAACGAATGGAACGTAAAGATATCGGAAAACATAGATGTTATTGGGAAGAATGTCCTAATTGTTACAAATTTGTCGATAAGAGAAGTCACAAGTGTTTTATGCAAAAGAAACAAACAAGAGGCGGTAAATGTCAAAAGAATGCGATAAATGCAACGCCTCAAATAAAGTAAACGATAAGTGTACGTATACTGAGAGATATATATTTTTCGATTACGAATGTCAACAAGAAACTGGAATTCATGTGCCAAACTTGGTGGTGGCCCATTATAAAAATGGCAGAGAATTTGTATTCGAAAATAATTATGATTTTTGCATGTGGCTAGTTGACGAAAAACATAAAGATTACACCGCTATAGCTCATTATGCCCGAGGATATGACAGTCAGTTTATATTACAATATTGCTTGGAACAAAATTTGAAGCCCAAAACGATAACTAACGGAAGTAAACTCATGGAGCTGAAAATCAACACGATTAATATGCGGATAATCGACAGTCATTGTTTTATACCATCACCACTTGAAGATTTCCGAAAACTTTTGGCCTCACCGAACTTAAGAAAGGATATTTCCCGCATTTTTTCAACACCATGGAAAATGCCAATTATGTTGGACCTATACCGGATAAGGAGTTTTACGGCTACGGACAAATGAAAGAAGACAAACGAAAAAAGTTTATCGAATGGCACGACCAAAAAGTAGCTGAAAATTACGTTTTCGACTTTAAGAAAGAATTATACGAATACTGCAAGTCGGATGTTGATATTTTACGCAGAGGATGTCTTCAATTCAGAGAATTGTTCTTAGAAATTGCCAACATTGATCCGTTTTGTTATGTAACTATCGCTAGTGTCTGCATGGCTGTCTACCGAAGTAAGTACATGCCAACAGATAAGATTGCTGTGTTCCCAAATTTGCCATCTGACCAGTATTCGAAAAGTTCACAAGTCTGGTTAAAATCATTGAGAAACGATAATATCGAGTGTGCCACAAACGGTCATGAACAAAGATTATGCGGTGCCAAAGTAGACGGTTATGATCGCAGCACAAATACGGTCTATCAGTATCACGGTTGTTATTGGCATGGATGTCCAACATGTTTTTTAGACCGTGATTACGAAAATGAGGTTAATCACCAAACCGTTGAAGAATTGTACGAAAAAACCGTTGAGCGCACAGAACAGTTGAAAGAAGCTGGTTACAATGTAGTTGAAATGTGGGAATGCCAATGGATCAAGACCCCAGAGTACAGAAAATGTAAACAGGAATTTGCCAATTTAAATGTCGAAACATTGAATCCGAGAGATGCGTTCTTTGGCGGTCGAACTGAAGTTTTTAAACTGAAAAAGGAAGTCGATGGTAACTCCGAAAAAATCCGTTATGCCGATGTTTGCTCGTTATATCCTACAGTGATGTTCAATGATCCGTATCCAGTTGGGCATCCAAAGAAAATATTCAAGAAACCTCAACGGTATGATCCAAACTGGTTTGGAGTGATAAAATGTAAGTTGTTGGCACCTCGAAATTTATACCTACCTGTGATACCTGACCGTGTAAAATTGAGCAGAAACGAAAAATTACTGTTTCATCTGTGTCAAAGATGCGCAAAAGAGAATCTTCGTAGTTGTACGCATACTGATGAGGAACGTGAATTCTTGGGAACATGGTCAACGATTGAAGTGAAAAAGCTTTAGACCTCGGATATAAAATTGGTGAAATTTATGAAGTTTGGCACTTTGAAAGTTCAACTGAGCTATGGAAAGGCTATGTGAACAATTTCTTGAAGATAAAATTAGAAACTAGCCCACATAATTTCCCATCCAATCAGGCATATGCTGATGAAGTCAAGAAAACTCAAGGAATTGACTTGGATCTCAATCGTATTGCTGTTAATCCAGGAAAGCGTGCTGTGGCAAAACTCTGTTTGAACTCACTTTGGGGTAAGTTTGGTCAACGACTTAATCTTAGTCAAACCGAATATGTCAACGAACCAAGTGAATTTTACAAGTTACTGTTGGATGACCGATTAAACATCACTCGAATTACCGAAGTAAAAGAAGAATGGCTACAAGTTAATTACAAGTATCGTGATGAGTTTGTTGAAGATAATTATAGCACCAATATTTTTGTGGCGATCTTCACAACTGCTAATGCCAGACTCCGTTTGTATGATCAAGCATCAAAACAAGGTGAAAATCTGTTGTATTGTGATACAGATTCTGTAATTTACGTAGATGATGGTACAAAACCTGTAGATTTTGGAGAACTGCTCGGAGATTGGACTGATGAGCTCGGTAATGGTGTACATATTGAAAAATTCTTAACTACCGGCCCAAAATCGTATTATTACAAAACGAATACTGGTAAGGAAAGCATGAAAATGAAAGGAATTACGCTTCATCATACCAACGCTAGAAAGATTACAGGTGACGTAATGGAGAAAATGATCGAAGGAGAAACAACCAACGTTGACACTGTATGTAAAAATATTGTTCGTGACCAAAAACGAAAAATTTGTTGACCATTGATCAAGTTAAGAAATACAGCTTCAGTTTTGATAAACGGTACATTTGTGATGATTTTGACACACGACCATACGGTTTTTGAGAAAAAATATATAAATAGATGTCGGAAAATTCACAAAGTATAACAAAAACGTCACAATGAATCGACAAAAGATGAAAAATACAATCGAGGTGATTAATTTCGATAGCCAAGTGAAAAAAATTAAACGAAAAGTTGACATGTTCCCTGATGTTATTCGATGCGGAATGTTCGGGCCTAGTGGTGCTGGGAAGTCAAACTTATTGTTAACAATGTTGGTACATATGAAATCGTACACTCATCTGTATCTTTGTTCAAAAACAAGTTATCAGGAGAAATACGGTACTTTGAGAGAACTTATCTCAAGTCATAATCACGGTAAGAAAAAAAGACAACAGATTCACATTGATGAATTGCTCATTGATACTCTCCCAGAACCTGAAGATTTGGAGAAAGACTCTGTGGTGATTTTCGATGACGTGTTAACAGAGAAACAAGATAAAGTTGCCAATTTTTTCTTACGTGGTCGACATCGTAATATTTCCTGCTTTTATTTGAGTCAAGCGTACACTAAAATTCCTAAAAAGACAGGAATACGTGAGAACTTCAACTACATCATTTTGTTTCGTCAAGATTTGGTGAATTTACGTCAAGTGTTTAGTGAATATGTTACAGATTTGACATTTGATAAATTCCGCTCAATGTGTAACCAATGTTGGAATGAAAATTACGGATTTTTAGTAATTGATGTCGAAAGTGAAAATTGTAAATATAAGAAAAATTTGAAATGTGCTTAAATACCCGAGAATCACGGTTTTAACCTCATTACTTTCAAAATGACTGTGTTGAAAGGAACTCTGTTTGCTGCAGTGAATTTAAGGTGTGAATTAAACTTGGACTACCTGTGCAACTACTTTGATGTGTTGACACGGGATTCAGACAAGATGACAGTTGAAATCGCTGAACAGCCAGGATGTAAAATATCTGTACATAGAACTGGGAAGCTGGTGTGTTCAAGTCGAAACGATACTGAAGATGAAATGTCTTTGTACATTGAATTGAGAGCAATGTCTCTGAAATTGGAAAAACTGGGTTATAGTGTAAAATTTGAAAATTTCAGTATATTTAGGAAAATTTGCCCGAAAATACTGAATATTGTCTGTACAGTTGATTTATGTTGCATGTTGGACTTGGAGCATATAGCCCGTAACACAGGAAATGTAATATACGATGTAAAACGATTCAGCGGTTTAACGATACGATTGCGAAAGCCAAAAGCTACAGCAAATATTTTTACTTCTGGGAAGCTGGTCTGTGTTGGAACAAAAGATGAAGAAAGTGCTAGGATTGCGACACGGAGATTTGCTAGGATTGTACAGAAAGCAGGATTCCCAGTCAAGTTCATGAATTACAAAGTAGTCAATATAGTGGGTAGTGCAGATTTAGGTTTTCAACCAAAATTTGAACAATTTTATAATGAACATTTGCAACAAGTTTCTTATGCACCCGAACTGTTTCCTAGTATGAATTATGTTAGTAAAAAAATCGGAAGTCTGAATGTTTTCCGTTCTGGGAAAGTAATATTGACCAAAAATGCCACCAAACAAGAAATGGATGATTTGTATGACGAATTTTTTGAAAAAGCATTTATAGCAGTATGTAAACGGGTAACAGATCCTGAAATAATGGGTCAACACAAAAAAATACTTTACTTCATGCTATGTAGACGTTCAGATAACAGTGTAACTTTTTTCCTAGTTCCTTATGAAAAGTATGAAATAACCGAGGACCAGTTTGAAAACACTCAGTTCCTAATTAACTATGATGTAGATTATGGCGGATGTTGTTACATGTACGAATTAGTATCGTACAAAATCATAGAATCGGAGTGTGAGACGATATTAAGTCATTTTCCTAAGCCATTTTCTTACAAAGTGACCAAGGTTTTATCAAAGCAGGAGATTCAAGAATTTTTTGACGATGAAATCGAGGAAGATGAAATGATTGAACTATTATGCAACTTGACTGATGAGTATTAGTAAATAATTTAGTCAACAGTGGGAAAGCGAAACGGATGTACAAAAAGTATTTATAGAGGTACCGTTCGTTGAAAAAATGCTGTAAAAAATGGCTCCAACTACTGCTGAAAATTTTGATACTTTTATTGAACGTTATGATTATTATGATTACAGACCTCCTCAATCTGAAAACATTAATCAGTCCGGAGGCGAGTTTCCCATAACGGTGTACAACGAAGATATTATAACTCTACCGTGCGATAGTCAGTTAGTATTCACTGGTGAAATAACGGTAACTGAAACAAATACTGATAAAACAACCTCAGTTTTGACGGCTATTGACACAAAGAATATTGATTTCGATCTTAACGGTATTTTACACAGATTCGAGTTTATTGAATATAAAATCGGTGAAAATAAAGTTGATGACATTCGAAAACCAGGTTTAGCTACGACAATGAAAGGTCTTGTCTCATTCAAGCCGACCAAGTCTCGATGTCTATCTGGCTGGTCATTATATCCGAACTCTTGTAGTTTGATCAATGGGAAAGGTAAATTTACTGTAATCAAACCTCTGAGTGAAATCATGGGTTTCTTTGAAGATTATAAAAAATGTCTTGTCCGTGTGCCTCAAACTCTGGTTTTTCATAATACTACAACCGGCGATAATAATTGTCTATTTTCTGAAAAATCGTATCAGGTTTCGATGAAATTTACCGACATTATTTGGCGCATGCGACATGTAAAACTTCGGATTGATAAAGAGACAAAACTGCGAAAAGAAATTTTGACGAGTACAAACTATACAATGTTCTTCCGACATTGGCTCTATCAAAGTACTACACTTCCTGCTGGTACAACAGAATGTACATGGGATGTGCCAGTTTCTCATTCAAAAGTGAAATATGCTCTTGTTGCGTTCCAGAATGATGTCAACGGAAAATTATCTAAAAAAATGAGTAATTTCGAGTTCTTCAACGTTGAAAATATCCAGCTTGAAATTAATAATTATTGGCTGTATCCGAAAGATCGTTTGAATCTGAAATATGATGAATACAAGTGCGGGAATGTTTACGAGATGTTTAAGGCTTTTCCGAAATCTTTTTATAATCGTGACGAAGAAGATCCTCTATGTGATTATGTAGAGTTTTTGACTAAGTTCCCAATCTTTGTTATTGATTGCTCGCATCAACCGGAAGTTGTAAAGGATTCTCTAATTAATGCCAAGATTCATTTCAATTTCCGCGGAACTGGTTTTCCAGATAAAGCTATCGTTCATCTTGTAATGATAATGGATCGTAAAGTCGTTTATAATCCGTTGAGTAATCAAGTGGTAGCATAGTATTTATAGAAGGTCGTTTCAGCGAATTATTCAGTTTGTTCTTGAACAATGGCTTTCGTGGTTGATTTTCAAGCATTTAAAACACTTGATAACAAGTTCCTAATCAAAGAGCTTACGCTTCTATGTGTTGATAGGTTATTTCAATATCATTGGCTAATAAAACCGCCTTGTCCATTCCTACTATTATCGTTTGAAATGAAAAACGTGTCAAATATCTTACAAATTTCATTCACGGTATTGAATGGGACTCTGGTGAATATGATTACGATTTTGCTATAGCAATGTTTCAAGAAATTTTACTGGTACTAAATGCGACAACAATCTATACCAAAGGGAGTGAAAAAGTAAAGTTCTTGAAAAAATTGGTCAATGAACATATTATGGTGCAGGATCTCGATAAAATAATGGGTAGGTGCTGTGAAATAAAAATCTCTGTTGAATGTAAAAATCATAATGTTAAATTTGAAAAATGTCGGTGTTCCTTGAGTCAAGCTTATACTTTTAGAGCATGGTTGTTGACACATGGTTACTGACAAAAAAACATTAATAGACATAAGTTTTTCTTGAAAAAATATTGAAAAAAAATGGCGTTTCAAATTTCTTTATCTGACACATCTTCAGTTTTCAACTTTGAATATGTTGAAGGTATTCGGTTAAATGGGCCGTATGAAGTATGTCTGAAAAGTTTTGTGACTTATAATAATATTCCTAATATTACCGATGAAAATAATAGTATTAAATTAATTGAAGATATAACACCTGATGCTCAGCTTAAAACTTTAGAGATTACTATTCCTACTGGAACTTATGAAATTCACGAGTTGGCATCATATATTGAGCAAGTTTGTAAGGAAGAAAGTAGTTCTGATATGAATTTATTAGGAACAACCCTTCGTCTGAATAAGAATACTTTCAAACTGGAGGTTAAGAGTCCGTGGTACTTTGATTTCTCACAACCTAATTCTTTGGGAAAAACGCTTGGGTTTAGTAGAAAACATTATGCGCCAAATATCATGCATACTTCTGATCATCCGGTACAGATTTTCACCGTTAACACGATAAAAGTGAAATGTAATTTGATCAAATGTAATGTCGAGAATTTAAAACGGAATGATAACACATTGTATGAATTTCCTCTGAAAGTGGACAGTGGTGAAAAAATTGTTGAGAGACCTCAAACTTTGTGCTATTACCCAATAACCCGAATGGAAAATATCTATCAGTTACAACTCAGAATTGTAGATCAAAATGATAATTTAGTCGATTTCCGTGGCGAACAAATTTCTATCACATTAGGATTTCAACCGTGTCATTGAAAAATTATTTATAAGACCAAATAAATTGGAGAATGGTAATTTTTTAAATCAATGGATAAACAGATTAAAGATTATTTAGAGTCTGGGAAAGCATTGCAACAGAAATTTGATGAACTCAAGTTTGGGAAAATACAAAAACAAGAACGATTAGCTGAACATTTTAAACCGGTAACGGATTCTTTAAAGTTGGTAAAAGACTCTGTGTCCAAACTTGAACCTCATCCAAGTTTCAGCGATATGCTTGTGTCTGGGAAGATGGATAAACATTTTGGCCTTCGGTTTGAAAAGAACAGAATATTTGTGGGTAATTCGTCAATAACGTTTACTTCAGATAATAAAATAAAGCTGGATTGTGATAAAAGCGAATACAGTTGTACTCCTGGTTTATGGGAACTTTTAACTTCAGAAAATCCTCAAAATTATAATGTTAACGAGTTGCGTAATTACGAACAGATTATTTTGCGGACTTTTGCATACAAACGTGATAATGATCGACACAGTAAATTTAATAAGTGTCCAAGAAGTGTAAAATATCGAAATTTAATCAAACCAATGTTGCTTAGGAAATCTACGTCAATACAACCGGTAGTATCAGAGGACGACGATGATGATTATGTCACTGGTGCTGGTTTAAGAAAATTCAACACTAATCGCCCAGTTGAGTATGTTCACTGGAATTCGGTAGATGAGTTGATTGAAAGACTTTGTCACTTATGGGGTGAAATTCAATCTGGTAATACCAATCCTTTGTTAATGAACGAAATTGTCAATATAATTCAGGAATTTAAAGAATTATAGAGAAAAACATTAATAGAACCGCCAGTTTTTCTAGACTATAACAATGGATTATCGTTATAAAAGATATATGAAATGTTTAGATCTGTTACCAGAACCAGTAACTGGGAAAGGTCTCATAAATTCAGCAATTGACAACCTTCCTTTTGAGCTTCACGGACCTGGAATGAACTTCCTTGGACCGGGTACAAAACTCCAGGAAAGACTGGCTAGGGGCGATAAACCCGCCAATAAATTGGATGCTTTAGCAATGGAGCACGATATAGCATACTCAAAATCTAAAGATTTGACCGATCGACATGCTGCTGATTATAAATTAGAGCAAGGTGCTTGGAACAGAGTTTTGTCAAAAGACGCTGGTCTAGGTGAGAAAGCCATGGCTTGGTTAACGGCTAATACCATGAAGGCTAAACGAGCTCTGGGCGCTGGTCTTCTTACCAAATATCCGGTAACTTTGAGCGACAGTGAAAAGGAAAAACTTGCTTCTGCAGTTTCGAGTAAAAAACCTGTCACTCTCATTGTTTCTACAATCCGTACAAAAGACTCTGTCATGTCGGAATCTTATCTTCCATTGACAAAATCTCAAATTTCTAATCTGAAGAAGAAAGGTCTTGGGAACAAAACTGTCAGACTTTCAGTAGCCCAATTGAAAAAACTTGAATCTGAAGGTTTTGAGCCAAAAATTGGAGGTGGTCTCTCTGCTCTGAATGCCAAAGTTAAACGTAAGACGGCAAAAACTGGTGGTTCATTAGTAAAAAAGACCAAGTCAAAAGTAAAGAAGACTGTGTCAAAAGTTAAATCTGGTGGATCAGTATCGAAGGGAAAGGGCGTGTACATTCTTAAAAAACCTAAAGCAGGTAGCGGTGTTTCAAAGGGTAAAAAAAAAGTTTCATCATCGCAAAAGACAAAAGGTAAAGGTGTGTACATTCTTAAAAAACCTACAACGGGTAATGGCATTTCTAAAACGGCAAAAGGTAATGCTCTCTTGGCTCAGCTGTTGAAAAAAAGATGCTCCCCTGAAGAATCTACATCTTCTGAAGTATGTTATCAAATTGGAGATTCCCAATTTTAGAGGTGTTTTCATGCGCGATCGGTTACCTAGTAAATGTTTGGCACGAGAATCTGCTATTGTGAACTTGGATTCTAGTTCTGGGAAAGGTACTCATTGGGTCGCGTACGTTAAACACGGAAATTCAGTAAATTATTATGATTCCTTCGGTGTTGCACCTCCTATAGAGTTACTTACTTATTTCGGGAATAATGTTGTTGTAATTTATAATTACCAAAAGATCAACGACTTGATCAAGTAATCTGTGGGCACTTGTGTTTGAAATTTTTACATAAATACAGGTAGTGATTTTTTCATGTTATATCCGATTTAATAATGGACTTGGCACGTGAACTACATAAACCAGTAATTAGAAATTTAAAACTCGGAAGGTGATTACAAAAGGTATTGATCATATTTGGCAAGCGGACTTGTTGATTTTGAAACAGTACAGTCGTCAAAATTCAGGATATAAAAATATTTTGAATGTGATTGATTGTTTTAGTAAATTTGTTTGGTGTATTCCGCTGAAATCAAAATCTGCAGCTGAAGTTACTAAAGCTTTTGAAAAAATTTTGACATCCTCTCGTCCGAAACGTAAGCCTGAACTGTTACAAGCTGATCGTGGGAAAGAATTTGTTAACGGTCCATTCAAAGCTCTTTTGACTAAACATAACATTCAGATGTATCATTCGTTCACTGAGATTAAAGCGGCTATTGTTGAACGATTCAATCGAACGTTGAATGAGAAATTAAAACTTCATTTCAAGTTAATCAAAATCATCATTGGTTGACTTTACTTCCTAAACTTGTGAAAGAATATAATTTTAAAGATGTTCATCGAACAATAGGTTTACCACCGGCTTTAGTCACCAAAACGACAGAACCTGGTGTTTACAAACGAATGTATGGTCTGACAAAATTCAAGATGCCAAAACCCAAGTTTAAAGTGGGTGATCGTGTTCGTCTTACAGCCTACAAATGCGCTTTTACGAACAAATATTCAAACGTTGGACAACGGAGGTTTTTGTAATATCAGACGTCCATCTTACAGTGCCACCAACATTCTCTATTCAAGATTTAAACGGAGAACCAGTGGATGGGAAATTTTACACGTTGGAGTTGCAGAAATCAAAGTTTTAAATAATATTTATAGCACTGCATTGGTGTTGAACCAATATTCTCATTATGGCTTCTAAACAAACAGTTTGTGTTCCAAGTCATTTACGTGCTGCTATTCTTGGTAGTGCCACTATTGACCAGCGTAATAACGTTATTGATAAACTCTTAGACTTGAAATGCCCAAAACGCGATATTTTCATTCTAACTAGAACACCTGAAACCTTCAACTTGGGTTGGAAAACTTCAAAAACTGGTTTGATGTGCGATTTTTCTGCTCTGAGACCAGATTCGGTCGTAATTATCGCACAAGATGCCTATTACTCTGCTTTAAACTTGAAGTCAATTCTTAAACGTGAAGATCTTTCCTGTATTTTCATCAACAAAAAGTATTGTCATGTACCAGAGTCCTTCTCTTGGCTTATAAATTACGTTGTTTTATTCCCAATTTCTGAACATGACCACATCCGTTTTCATAAAGAACAAATTTTCGGCTTGAGTCGTGAAGTTTTTGAAGATATGTGCGAAATGGTTTGGGTAAAAGAACCTGGGAACAACTTTCTGGTCATTGATATGACACGTTGGGCTTACATGTTAACTTTTCGTTATTCAATAGGGATTCCTGCGCATGCGTGAACTTTCTTTAAAAAGTATATAAGTAGCTGTTGGTCAGAATACTTGTCATTAGCATCTTGCATCTTGAACATGATGGCTGTTTTCATACCTTATACCGATCTTCCCAGACCTTTTGATGAGCTTGAGATTGGAGTTTCAAGTTTGATGTTCAAACCGCTTTCTGGACTTGTATTTGTTGAAACTGAAGATTTCATTTTTCATTTGCCAAAAGTTTGGTCAAAGTACTGTGATCTTAGTGTCAAGGTGCCTTACTGGAATAGACTTCCGAATAAACATCTTCACTGTTATTGGATCTCTGAATCAGAAATTCGTTGGGAACTTTGGGCATACAACTCTATAATTGGCTGGTGGTCAATATTTTTAGATTAATTTAGTTTTAAGTACGCTAGTTTAAGTAGTCATAGTTTTAGTTTAGTTCCTAAAAAAAGTTTAAAAAGTCAAAACCTGAAAAAAATATTTTTAATATTAGTTTATTGTGGTGGGGGTAAGTTAAAATCTCTATATAAACAATGATTTTCTAATATCCGGTCATTATTACTTCGTTGCTCGAACCTTACACACGTACATTTTATTTCATTTTATGATAAAACGTACTCGTGATTTTTTGAACATAAAGTAAAATTTATTCTGATGTCAAACCAATCATACATTTTTCTACCCTATCCTTCGTTTCCAGTTACAAACTATAACAAAGCTCAGTTGGCATTATTTTATCACATAATAGTTTGGGAACGTATCAAGAACGGTTTTTATCCTGAAGCACCAACCGATTGGCGTAGAGACATTTATTCTTGTCGAGTAGAGCGGGCTCAAGATCAGATAAAGTCCTTTCCTAGACCTACCCAGTTTCAACCTAAATCCTTACAATTTCACAGTAGTTTTGCTATCTTGAAAAATATTCGTGAAGAATCCGATATCTACAATTTACCTTTACCAAATTCTGTTCAGTCTTCTCTTGTTTCTCTATCATCTGCTTTTTGTCATGGCACCAAACATGAACTCTTCTAGCTCTGATTCAGACTCTGGTTATGAAACTGATTTCGTCGATGCATGCCCACATTGCTGCGCCAAAGTTAAACTTTTTCAACCAAAATCTTTACAAAATATCATTATTCCTAAAATTGTTCATCGAATAACTGTTGCCGAAAACATCCTTCTCCTTCCTCTTCCGAATATTTTGCTGAAAGCATTATTTTCATACGCCATGCTTCATCCTTGGCTTTTTTATATTTCCGGAATTTTCAATAATCCGAGGATTTCACATCCGTATTTACATATATGTGATTTCTGTAAACTTATTGACAAGAAGGCTTCATTCTGTATTTCATGTGGTCGTTGTATCAGACATTGTTGTCTTTGTAACGATGTAGGTGGTGGGGGGAAAAATAAGCCAATCTTCAAATCACTATTTATGAAGTAATGTCTTCTTAAATGTCTCATTATCAACATGGCTTCCGCTGAGAACACTTGTCACTGTTTTGTTGACTACTGTACCGAAGTTAAACATAAACATACCTTTTACAGTATTCTTTTGGGTAAACTAAAATCTGGTCGTTTACTGGGTTCACATACTGATGATTACTTTGTACAAGGTTTAGTTGAGAGTGAAAAAAATCTTCGAGACAAATTGATTTGGCTAAGTAGAGGTTTGTTCCAACCCAGCTCTTTAGAATTCTTGAGTATCTGCACCATCTTACAAAACTTAGATTCAGATTTAGATGCCCATTTTTTACCTCTTCCTTCTAAATTACGTTCTGTTATCATGAAGTTTTTAGATCCCCCACCAACTCCTATCATGTTGAGAAATTGTCAATGTGATTTCCTACTTGATGATGACGAGGAATCTTTCTCAGATTCGGATTCCAACGCTTCTTAGTTTTATACTTAGAATTAAATTAGTTTTACTTAGATTTACATTCTAAAATTAAAAAATCAAAAAAAAAGTAGTTTTATATTAGTTTTACTTAGATTTACTTTCTAAAATTAAAAAATCCAAAAAAAAGTAGTTTTAATCCAATATGTTTGTATTTACCGGTATTTACCGTTTTTCTTGTTTCCTAATCCTACACCATCCAGTTACCTTTTGTGCTATCCAACACCTGTCTTTCATTGTTTCATTTGATAAGGTTTATCTTTTTCCATGTTAAACTCTGTCTCTCAAGATTCTTTTTTTCGCTAAAAATTTATGTTAATATTTTTAATTCATTAAGTATGTATTTATCTATGGGTGACTGTAACTGTTTTGAGGTGAAGTTATTTGGTGTCAAATGTAGGATTGCGGATTGTAGAATACTGCTTTATCAACAACAATGTTATCATCTTGCTGACCCACCTTATGAGTTTAAGCTACCCTCTTTTTACGCTTATACTTATTTACACCGATATAGGGCTCTGAAAAATAATTTAAAAATTCTATGTAAAGGGGTTTTTACTCCTGATTCCCTCCTTTTTCAGTCAGTAATTGCGGTTAGAGATCAAATATTTGAATATGAAGATTGGGTTGAGCTAGAGAAACTTGTACCCAAGTCTGTTCTGGATCTCATTTCACGTACTGTTAAAGTTGAAACTGAGATTGCCCAGTTATCGTGTAAATGTCCTTCGTCGATTACTATAGCAGATTTCATTCCGGATGAAGATGGAGTTCCTTTTGATAATTGCCAAGAGACTTTTATGGTTAGAACTTTGTTCACATACTTGCCATTTGCCTAGGTTTTTAATGTATGTCAAATTAGCTTACTCTAATTTGAGGTTTGGACGTTGTTAGAGTAAGCTAATTTGACATACATTAACATAGTCGAATTGAAGTATGTTAGATTAAGCACTTTTTTCTTTAAAATACTCGAATTAAACTATGTTAGATTAAGCTTTTTTTTTTTACATTACATAAGTCGAATTGAACTATGTGTTTTTTTCTTGTTATTTTTTTCAGTGGGCATGTGCGCGCGCATCTCTTTGTTTCAAAAATAGGGGTGGGGAAATTTCGATGTGCATTTATAGATGGTCAATTTCTGTATTTGTCATTCTCATTTGAAATGGCTTCCTTTTTAAACAATATCAATGCTCTGAATGATCAGAAAGAGTTCAAGTCTTTCGACAAAGATTGTAATATTGGCGATGTTTTCAAAGTTTTGTCTTTTTTCAAATGTACCACGAAATTCGGAAAGTCAATTGTTGTTGAAACAACCGATTTCAACTTTCATCTTCCTGGTAAATATCATTGCATGTTTGATACCGATGAAAAATTACATACCATGAATGAAATTGACAATCTTAATATACGTTTGATCGAAAAACGTGGCAGACAAATCATTCTTTCTTTCTTTCAAGATTCTTAGGATAACTTTGTTGCGCCAACTTTCTATACACATTTATAGAACCACCTTTCTTTCTTTCTCCTTCATATTCTCAATCATGTCTGTTTGCTTGCCAATTCAAATTGATATACTAAGGAAAAATTATACCTCGGTCCGATCAATCATTCTTACTTCCCACAATCATCATCCAACTTCCTTCCTTATTCAACTCAATCCTTTGGAATATTTCATCAAAATCTCTTTCAATCCGTTTCTTTTTTTCACTTCCGATTTTCAAGAACAATTATCAATCTCTTTCCTTGATGAGTCAAAATCTATTTTAAAACATCACTTATTGGATTTCGCTTCTCTTTCTTCTAAAAAATCACAACTTGATAACTTGAAACTTATTTTTGACAGATTCAATGATTCTTATTTCGTTTCGATCTGCTTCTACAGAAAAGGAGACTCTTGTGATTGCGGACTTTGTTTCTCACAACCTTTATTTCAAACAACTCACAATACTGCCTTCATTAATTAATTTTTTTTCAGTTACCGTTTCAGTTTCCGTTTCCGTTTCCGTTACGTTATTTTCCTTCTTCACCGAACATCTAATTTCTCCACGAATTCTCACCGTCATCTCATCAAATAGGGGCGCTTGGGCTACTTCTCCGGCCACCAAGATTCTCCACGGTACCTCGCGGAAATCTTACGCCTGAGCTCGGAGTGTCCCCAAGTGACCCTATTACTACTAATATTTAATATTTCAATATTTGTAAATTAATATTTAATATTTCAATATTTGTAAATTAATATTTAATATTTCAATATTTGTAAATTAATATTTAATATTTCAATATTTGTAAATTAATATTTAATATTTAATATTTAATATTTCAATATTTGTAAATTAATATTTAATATTTAATATTTCAATATTTGTAAATTAATATTTAATATTTAATATTTCAATATTTGTAAATTAATATTTAATATTTAATATTTCAATATTTGTAAATTAATGTTTAATATTTAATATTTAATATTTCAATATTTGTAAATTAATATTTAATATTTAATATTTCAATATTTGTAAATTAATATTTAATATTTAATATTTCAATATTTGTAAATTAATATTTATTATTTAATATTTCAATATTTGTAAATTAATATTTAAATATTTAATATTTCAATATTTGTAAATTAATATTTAATATTTCAACATTTGTAAATTAATATTTAATATTTCAATATTTGTAAATTAATATTCATTATTTAATATTTCAATATTTGTAAATTAATATTTAATATTTAATATTTCAATATTTGTAAATTAATATTTAATATTTAATATTTCAATATTTGTAAATTAATATTTAATATTTAATATTTCAATATTTGTAAATTAATATTTAATATTTAATATTTCAATATTTGTAAATTAATATTTAATATTTAATATTTCAATATTTGTAAATTAATATTTAATATTTAATATTTCAATATTTGTAAATTAGTATTTATTATTTAATATTTAATATTTCAATATTTGTAAATTAATATTTAATATTTAATATTTGAATATTTGTAAATTAATATTTAATATTTAATATTTCAATATTTGTAAATTAATATTTAATATTTAATATTTCAATATTTGTAAATTAATATTTAATATTTAATATTTCAATATTTGTAAATTAATATTTAATATTTAATATTTCAATATTTGTAAATTAATATTTAATATTTAATATTTCAATATTTGTAAATTAATATTTAATATTTAATATTTCAATATTTGTAAATTAATATTTAATATTTAATATTTCAATATTTGTAAATTAATATTTAATATTTAATATTTCAATATTTGTAAATTAATATTTAATATTTAATATTTTAATATTTGTAAATTAATATTTAATATTTAATATTTCAATATTTGTAAATTAATATTTAATATTTAATATTTCAATATTTGTAAATTAATATTTAATATTTAATATTTCAATATTTGTAAATTAATATTTAATATTTCAATATTTGTAAATTAATATTTAATATTTAATATTTCAATATTTGTAAATTAATATTTAATATTTAATATTTAATATTTAATATTTCAATATTTGTAAATTAATATTTAATATTTAATATTTCAATATTTGTAAATTAATATTTAATATTTAATATTTCAATATTTGTAAATTAATGTTTAATATTTAATATTTAATATTTCAATATTTGTAAATTAATATTTAATATTTAATATTTCAATATTTGTAAATTAATATTTAATATTTAATATTTCAATATTTGTAAATTAATATTTAATATTTAATATTTCAATATTTGTAAATTAATATTTATTATTTAATATTTCAATATTTGTAAATTAATATTTAAATATTTAATATTTCAATATTTGTAAATTAATATTTAATATTTCAACATTTGTAAATTAATATTTAATATTTCAACATTTGTAAATTAATATTTAATATTTCAATATTTGTAAATTAATATTCATTATTTAATATTTCAATATTTGTAAATTAATATTTAATATTTCGATATTTGTAAATTAATATTTAATATTTCAATATTTGTAAATTAATATTTAATATTTAATATTTTAATATTTGTAAATTAATATTTATTATTTAATATTTCAATATTTGTAAATTTATATTTAATATTTAATATTTCAATATTTGTAAATTAATATTTAATATTTCAAAATTTGTAAATTAATACTTAATATTTAATATTTCAATATTTGTAAATTAATATTTAATATTTAATATTTCAATATTTGTAAATTAATATTTAATATTTAATATTTCAATATTTGTAAATTAATATTTAATATTTAATATTTCAATATTTGTAAATTCATAATTAATATTTAATATTTAAATATTTTTTAATTAATTTTTAATTTTTAATATTTCAATATTTGTAAATTAATATTTATTATTTAATATTTCAATATTTGTAAATTAATATTTAAATATTTAATATTTCAATATTTGTAAATTAATATTTAATATTTCAACATTTGTAAATTAATATTTAATATTTCAATATTTGTAAATTAATATTCATTATTTAATATTTCAATATTTGTAAATTAATATTTAATATTTCAATATTTGTAAATTAATATTTAATATTTCAATATTTGTAAATTAATATTTAATATTTAATATTTCAATATTTGTAAATTAATATTTAATATTTAATATTTCAATATTTGTAAATGTAATATTTAATATTTAATATTTCAATATTTGTAAATTAATATTTAATATTTAATATTTCAATATTTGTAAATTAATATTTAATATTTAATATTTAATATTTAATATTTCATTATTTGTACAGTAATATTTAATATTTAATATTTCAATATTTGTAAATTAATATTTAATATTTCAATATTTGTAAATTAATGTTTAATATTTAATATTTAATATTTCAATATTTGTAAATTAATATTTAATATTTAATATTTCAATATTTGTAAATTAATATTTAATATTTAATATTTCATTATGTGTAAATTCATAGTTAATATTTAATATTTCAATATTTGTAAATTAATATTTATTCTTTAATATTTCAAGAGTTGTAAATTAATATTTAATCTTTCAATATTTGTAAATTAATATTTAATATTTCAATATTTTTAAATTAATATTTAATATTTAATATTTCAATCTTTGAAAATTAATATTTAATATTTAATATTTCAATATTTGTAAATTAATATTTAATATTTAATATTTCAATATTTGTACATTAATCTTTAATATTTAATATTTAATATTTCAATATTTGTAAATTAATATTTAATATTTAATATTTCAATATTTGTAAATTAATATTTAATATTTAATATTTCTATAGTTGTAAATTAATATTTAATATTTAATATTTCAATATTTGTAAATTAATATTTATTATTTAATATTTCAATATTTGTAAATTAATATTTAAATATTTAATATTTCAATATTTGTAAATTAATATTTAATATTTCAACATTTGTAAATTAATATTTAATATTTCAATATTTGTAAATTAATATTTAATATTTCAACATTTGTAAATTAATATTTAATATTTCAATATTTGTAAATTAATATTAATTATTTAATATTTCAATATTTGTAAATTAATATTAAATATTTAATATTTCAATATTTGTAAATTAATATTTAATATTTAATATTTCAATAATTGTAAATTAATATTTAATATTTCAATATTTGTAAATTAATATTTAATATTTAATATTTCAATATTTGTAAATTAATATTTAATATTTAATATTTCAATATTTGTAAATTAATATTTAATATGTAATATTTCTATATTTGTAAATTAGTATTTATTATTTAATATTTAATATTTCATTAATTGTAATTTCATATTTAATATTTAATATTTCAATATTTGTAAATTAATATTTAATATTTAATATTTCAATATTTGTAAATTAATATTTAATATTTAATATTTCAATATTTGTAAATTAATATTTAATATTTAATATTTCAATATTTGTAAATTAATATTTAATATTTAATACTTATTTCAATATTTGTAAATTAATATTTAATATTTAATATTTCAATATTTGTAAATTAATATTTAATATTTAATATTTCAATATTTGTAAATTAATATTTAATATTTAATATTTAATGATTTGTAAATTAATATGTAATATTTAATATTTCAATATTTGTAAATTAATATTTAATATTTAATATTTCAATATTTGTAAATTAATATTTAATATTTAATATTTCACTATTTTGAAATTAATATTTAATATTTAATATTTCAATATTTGTACATTAATATTTAATATTTAATATTTCAATATTTGTAAATTAATATTTAATATTTAATATTTCAATATTTGTAAATTAATATTTAATATTTCAATATTTGTAAATAAATATTTAATATTTCAATATTTGTAAATTAATATTTAATATTTAATATTTCAATATTTGTAAATTAATATTTAATATTTAATATTTAATATTTAATATTTCAATATTTGTAAATTAATATTTAATATTTAATATTTCAATATTTGTAAATTAATATTTAATATTTAATATTTCAATATTTGTAAATTAATGTTTAATATTTAATATTTAATATTTCAATATTTGTAAATTAATAGTTAATATTTAATATTTCAATAGTTGTAAATTAATATTTAATATTTCATATTTCGATATTTGTAAATTAATATTTAATATTTAATATTTCAATATTTGTAAATTAATATTTATTATTTAATATTTCAATATTTGTAAATTAATATTTAAATATTTAATATTTCAATATTTGTAAATTAATATTTAATATTTCAACATTTGTAAATTAATATTTAATATTTCACTATTTGTAAATTAATATTCATTATTTAATATTTCAATATTTTTAAATTAATATTTAATATTTCAATATATGTAAATTAATATTTAATATTTCAATATTTGTAAATTAATATTTAATATTTAATATTTTAATATTTGTAAATTAATATTTAATATTTCATATTTCACTCTTTGTAAATTAATATTTAATATTTAATATTTCAATATTTGTAAATTAATATTTAATATTACAATATTTGTAAATTAATATTTAATATTTCAATATTTGTAAATTAATATTTAATATTTAAATATTTGTAATTAATATTTAATATTTAATATTTCAATATTTGTAAATTAATATTTAATATTTAATATTTCAATATTTGTAAATTAATATTTAATATTTCAAAATTTGTAAATTAATACTTAATATTTAATATTTCAATATTTGTAAATTAATATTTAATATTTAATATTTCGATATTTGTAAATTAATATTTAATATTTAATCTTTCGATATGTGTAAATTACTTTTTAGTATTTATTATTTCAATCTTTGTGAATTAATATTTAATATTTAATATTTCAATATTTGTAAATTAATATTTAATATTTAATATTTCAATATTTGTAAATTAATATTTAATATTTAATATTTCAATATTTGTAAATTAATATTTAATATTTAATATTTCAATATTTGTAAATTAATATTTAATATTTAATATTTCAATATTTGTAAATTAATATTTAATATTTCAATATTTGTAAATTAATATTTAATATTTCAATATTTGTAAATTAATATTTAATATTTAATATTTAATATTTTAATATTTGTAAATTAATATTTAATATTTAATATTTCAATATTTGTAAATTAATATTTAATATTTAATATTTCAATATTTGTAAATTAATATTTAATATTTAATATTTCAATATTTGTAAATTAATATTTAATATTTAATATTTCAATATTTGTAAATTAATATTTAATATTTAATATTTCAATATTTGTAAATTAATATTTAATATTTAATATTTCAATATTTGTAAATTAATATTTAATATTTAATATTTCAATATTTGTAAATTAATATTTAATATTTAATATTTCAATATTTGTAAATTAATATTTAATATTTCAATATTTGTAAATTAATATTTAATATTTCAATATTTGTAAATTAATATTTAATATTTCAATATTTGTAAATTAATATTTAATATTTAATATTTCAATATTTGTAAATTAATATTTAATATTTAATATTTAATATTTAATATTTCAATATTTGTAAATTAATATTTAATATTTAATATTTCAATATTTGTAAATTAATATTTAATATTTATTATTTCAATATTTGTAAATTACTGTTTAATATTTAATATTTACTATTTCAATATTTGTAAATTAATATTTAATATTTAATATTTCAATATTTGTAAATTAATATTTAATATTTAATATTTCAATATTTGTAAATTAATATTTAATATTTAATATTTCAATATTTGTAAATTAATATTTATTATTTAATATTTCAATATTTGTAAATTAATATTTCAATAGTTAATGTTTCAATATTTGTAAATTCATATTTAATATTTCAACATTTGTAAATTAATATTTAATATTTAATATTTCGATATTTGTAAATTAATATTTAATATTTAATTTTTCAATATTTGTAAATTAATATTTAATATTTAATATTTCAATATTTGTAAATTAATATTTAATATTTCAATATTTGTAAATTAATATTTAATATTTCAATATTTGTAAATTAATATTTAATATTTAATATTTTAATATTTGTAAATTAATATTTAATATTTAATATTTCAATATTTGTAAATTAATATTTAATATTTAATATTTCAATATTTGTAAATTAATATTTAATATTTATTATTTCAATATTTGTAAATTAATATTTAATATTTAATATTTCAATATTTGTAAATTAATATTTAATATTTAATATTTCAATATTTGTAAATTAATATTTAATATTTAATATTTCAATATTTGTAAATTAATATTTAATATTTAATATTTCAATATTTGTAAATTAATATTTAATATTTAATATTTCAATATTTGTAAGTTAATATTTAATATTTAATATTTCAATATTTGTAAATTAATATTTAATATTTAATATTTCAATATTTGTAAATTAATATTTAATATTTAATATTTCAATATTTGTAAATTAATATTTAATATTTCAATATTTGTAAATTAATATTTAATATTTCAATATTTGTAAATTAATATTTAATATTTCAATATTTGTAAATTAATATTTAATATTTCAATATTTGTAAATTAATATTTAATATTTAATATTTCAATATTTGTAAATTAATATTTAATATTTAATATTTAATATTTAATATTTCAATATTTGTGAATTAATATTTAATATTTAATATTTCAATATTTGTAAATTAATATTTAATATTTAATATTTCAATATTTGTAAATTAATGTTTCATATTTAATATTTAATATTTCAATATTTGTAAATTAATATTTAATATTTAATATTTCAATATTTGTAAATTAATATTTAATATTTAATATTTCAATATTTGTAAATTAATATTTAATATTTAATATTTCAATATTTGTAAATTAATATTTATTATTTAATATTTCAATATTTGTAAATTAATATTTAAATATTTAATGTTTCAATATTTGTAAATTAATATTTAATATTTCAACATTTGTAAATTAATATTTAATATTTCAATATTTGTAAATTAATATTCATTATTTAATATTTCAATATTTGTAAATTAATATTTAATATTTCAATATTTGTAAATTAATATTTAATATTTCAAAATTTGTAAATTAATATTTATTATTTAATAATTTTTTAATTATTATTTAATATTTATTTTTTAATATTTGTAAATTTATTATTTAATATTTAATATTTCAATATTTGTAAATTAATATTTAATATTTCAATATTTGTAAATTAATATTTAATATTTCAATATTTGTAAATTAATATTTAATATTTAATATTTCAATATTTGTAAATTAATATTTAATATTTAATATTTCAATATTTGTAAATTAATATTTAATATTTAATATTTCAATATTTGTAAATTAATATTTAATATTTCAAAATTTGTAAATTAATATTTAATATTTAATATTTCAATATTTGTAAATTAATATTTAATATTTAATATTTCAATATTTGTAAATTAATATTTAATATTTAATATTTCAATATATGTAAATTAATATTTAATATTTAATATTTCAATATTTGTAAATTAATATTTAATATTTAATATTTCAATATTTGTAAATTAATATTTAATATTTAATATTTCAATATTTGTAAATTAATATTTAATATTTAATATTTCAATATTTGTAAATTAATATTTAATATTTAATAATTTTTAAATTTTAATTTAATATTTAATATTTCAATATTTGTAAATTAATATTTAATATTTAATATTTCAATATTTGTAAATTAATATTTAATATTTCAATATTTGTAAATTAATATTTAATATTTAATATTTAATATTTCAATATTTGTAAATTAATATTTAATATTTAATATTTCAATATTTGTAAATTAATATTTAATATTTAATATTTCAATAGTTGTAAATTAATAGTTAATATTTAATATTTCCATATTTGTAAATTAATATTTAATACTTAATATTTCAATAATTGTTAATTAATATTTAATATTTAATATTTCAATATTTGTAAATTAATATTTAATATTTAATATTTCAATATTTGTAAATTAATATTTAATATTTAATATTTCAATATTTGTAAATTAATATTTAATATTTAATATTTCAATATTTGTAAATTAATATTTAATATTTCAATATTTTTAAATTAATATTTAATATTTCAATATTTGTAAATTAATATTTAATATTTCAATATTTGTAAATTAATATTTAATATTTAATATTTAAATATTTGTAAATTAATATTTAATATTTAATATTTAATATTTAATATTTCAATATTTGTAAATTAATATTTAATATTTAATATTTCAATATTTGTAAATTAATATTTAATATTTAATATTTCAATATTTGTAAATTAATGTTTAATATTTAATATTTAATATTTCAATATTTGTAAATTAATATTTAATATTTAATATTTCAATATTTGTAAATTAATATTTAATATTTAATATATCAATATTTGTAAATTAATATTTAATATTTAATATTTCAATATTTGTAAATTAATATTTATTATTTAATATTTCAATATTTGTAAATTTATATTTAAATATTTAATATTTCAATATTTGTAAATTAATATTTAATATTTAATATTTGAATATTTGTAAATTAATATTTAATATTTAATATTTCAATATTTGTAAATTAATATTTAATATTTAATATTTCAATATTTGTAAATTAATATTCATTATTTAATATTTCAATATTTGTAAATTAATATTTAATATTACAATATTTGTAAATTAATATTTAATATTTCAATATTTGTAAATTAATATTTAATATTTAATATTTAAATATATGTAAATTAATATTTAATATTTAATATTTCAATATTTGTAAATTAATATTTAATATTTAATATTTCAATATTTGTAAATTAATATTTAATATTTAATATTTCAATATTTGTAAATTAATATTTAATATTTAATATTTCAATATTTGTAAATTAATATTTAATATTTAATATTTAAATATTTTTAAATTAATATTTAATATTTAATATTTCAATATTTGTAAATTAATATTTAATATTTAATATTTCAATATTTGTAAATTAATATTTAATATTTAATATTTCAATATTTGTAAATTAATATTTAATATTTAATATTTCAATATTTGTAAATTAATATTTAATATTTAATTTTTCAATATTTGTAAATTAATATTTAAATATTTAATATTTCAATATTTGTAAATTAATATTTAATATTTAATATTTCAATATTTGTAAATTAATATTTAATATTTAATATTTCAATATTTGTAAATTAATATTTAATATTTAATATTTCAATATTTGTAAATTAATATTTAATATTTAATATTTCAATATTTGTAAATTAATATTTAATATTTAATATTTCAATATTTGTAAATTAATATTTAATATTTAATATTTCAATATTTGTAAATTAATATTTAATATTTAATATTTCAATATTTGAAAATTAATATTTAATATTTAATATTTCAATAGTTGTAAATTAATATTTAATATTTAATATTTAATATTTAATATTTCAATATTTGTAAATTAATATTTAATATTTAATATTTCAATATTTGTAAATTAATATTTAATATTTAATATTTCAATATTTGTAAATTAATATTTAATATTTAATATTTAATATTTCAATATTCGTAAATTAATATTTAATATTTAATATTTCAATATTTGTAAATTAATATTTAATATTTAATATTTCAATATTCGTAAATTAATATTTAATATTTAATATTTCAATATTCGTAAATTAATATTTAATATTTAATATTTCAATATTTGTAAATTAATATTTAATATTTCAATATTTGTAAATTAATATTCAATATTTAATATTTCAATATTTGTAAATTAATATTTAATATTTAATATTTCAATATTTGTAAATTAATATTTAATATTTAATATTTCAATATTTGTAAATTAATATTTAATATTTAATATTTCAATATTTGTAAATTAATATTTAATATTTAATATTTAATATTTCAATATTTGTAAATTAATATTTAATATTTAATATTTCAATATTTGAAAATTAATATTTAATATTTAATATTTCAATATTTGTAAATTAATATTTAATATTTAATATTTCAATATTTGTAAATTAATATTTAATATTTAATATTTCAATATTTGTAAATTAATATTTAATATTTAATATTTCAATATTTGTAAATTAATATTTAATATTTAATATTTCAATATTTGTAAATTAATATTTAATATTTAATATTTAAAATTTAATATTTCAATATTTGTAAATTAATATATAATATTTAATATTTCAATATTTGTAAATTAATATTTAATATTTAATATTTCAATATTTGTAAATTAATATATAATATTTAATATTTAATATTTCAATATTTGTAAATTAATATTTAATATTTAATATTTCAATATTTGTAAATTAATATTTAATATTTAATATTTCAATATTTGTAAATTAATATTTAATATTTAATATTTCAATATTTGTAAATTAATATTTATTATTTAATATTTCAATATTTGTAAATTAATATTTAAATATTTAATATTTCAATATTTGTAAATTAATATTTAATATTTCAACATTTGTAAATTAATATTTAATATTTCAATATTTGTAAATTAATATTCATTATTTAATATTTCAATATTTGTAAATTAATATTTAATATTTCAATATTTGTAAATTAATATTTAATATTTCAATATTTGTAAATTAATATTTAATATTTAATATTTTAATATTTGTAAATTAATATTTAATATTTAATATTTCAATATTTGTAAATTAATATTTAATATTTAATATTTCAATATTTGTAAATTAATATTTAATATTTAATATTTCAATATTTGTAAATTAATATCTAATATTTAATATTTCAATATTTGTAAATTAATATTTAATATTTAATATTTCAATATTTGTAAATTAATATTTAATATTTAATTTTTCAATGTTTGTAAATTAATATTTAATATTTCAATATTTGTAAATTAATATTTAATATTTAATATTTAAATATTTGTAATTTAATATTTAATATTTAATTATTGATTATTTGTAAATTAATCTTTAATAATTAATATTTCAATATTTGTAAATTAATATTTAATATTTAATATTTCAATATTTGTAAATTAATATTTAATATTTAATATTTCAATATTTGTAAATTAATATTTAATATTTAATATTTCAATATTTGTAAATTAATATTTAATATTTAATATTTCAATATTTGTAAATTAATATTTAATATTTAATATTTCAAAATTTGTAAATTTATATTCAATATTTAATATTTCAATATTTGTAAATTAATATTTAATATTTCAATATTTGTAAATTAATATTTAATATTTCAATATTTGTAAATTAATATTTAATATTTAATATTTAATATTTCAATATTTGTAAATTAATATTTAATATTTAATATTTCAATATTTGTAAATTAATATTTAATATTTAATATTTCAATATTTGTAAATTAATATTTAATATTTAATATTTCAATATTTGTAAATTAATATTTAATATTTAATATTTCAATATTTGTAAATTAATATTTAATATTTAATATTTCAATATTTGTAAATTAATATTTAATATTTAATATTTCAATATTTGTAAATTAATATTTAATATTTAATATTTCAATATTTGTAAATTAATATTTAATATTTAATATTTCAAAATTTGTAAATTAATATTTAATATTTAATATTTCAATATTTGTAAATTAATATTTAATATTTAATATTTCAATATTTGTAAATTAATATTTAATATTTAATATTTCAATATTTGTAAATTAATATTTAATATTTAATATTTCAATATTTGTAAATTAATATTCAATATTTAATATTTCAATATTTGTAAATTAATATTTAATATTTAATATTTCAATATTTGTAAATTAATATTTAATATTTAATATTTCAATATTTGTAAATTAATATTTAATATTTAATATTTCAATATTTGTAAATTAATATTTAATATTTAATATTTCAATATTTGTAAATTAATATTCAATATTTAATATTTCAATATTTGTAAATTAATATTTAATATTTAATATTTCAATATTTGTAAATTAATATTTAATATTTAATATTTCAATATTTGTAAATTAATATTTAATATTTAATATTTCAATATTTGTAAATTAATATTTAATAGGTCATATTTCAATATTTGTAAATTCATATTTAATATTTAATATTTCAATATTTGTAAATTAATATTTAATATTTCAATATTTGTAAATTAATATTTAATATTTCAATATTTGTAAATAAATATTTAATATTTAATATTTCAATAATTGTAAATTAATATTTAATATTTAATATTTCAAGATTTGTAAATTAATATTTAATATTTCAATATTTGTAAATTAATGTTTAATATTTAATATTTAATATTTCAATATTTGTAAATTAATATTTAATATTTAATATTTCAATATTTGTAAATTAATATTTAATATTTAATATTTCAATATTTGTAAATTAATATTTATTATTTAATATTTCAATATTTGTAAATTAATATTTAAATATTTAATATTTCAATATTTGTAAATTAATATTTAATATTTCAACATTTGTAAATTAATATTTAATATTTCAATATTTGTAAATTAATATTCATTATTTAATATTTCAATATTTGTAAATTAATATTTAAATATTTAATGTTTCAATATTTGTAAATTAATATTTAATATTTAATATTTCAATATTTGTAAATTAATATTTAATATTTAATATTTCAATATTTGTAAATTAATATTTGTAAATTAATATTTAATATTTCAATATTTGTAAATTAATATTCATTATTTAATATTTCAATATTTGTAAATTAATATTTAATATTTAGTATTTCAATATTTGAAAATTAATATTTAATATTTAATATTTCAATATTTGTAAATTAATATTTAATATTTCAATATTTGTAAATTAATATTTAATATTTAATATTTCAATATTTGTAAATTAATATTTAATATTTAATATTTCAATATTTGTAAATTAATATTTAATATTTAATATTTCAATATTTGTAAATTAGTATTTATTCTTTAATATTTAATATTTCAATATTTGTAAATTAATATTTAATATTTAATATTTCAATATTTGTAAATTAATATTTAATATTTAATATTTCAATATTTGTAAATTAATATTTAATATTTAATATTTCAATATTTGTAAATTAATATTTAATATTTAATATTTCAATATTTGTAAATTAATATTTAATATTTAATATTTCAATATTTGTAAATTAATATTTAATATTTAATATTTCAATATTTGTAAATTAATATTTAATATTTAATATTTCAATATTTGTAAATTAATATTTAATATTTAATATTTCAATATTTGTAAATTAATATTTAATATTTAATATTTCAATATTTGTAAATTAATATGTAATATTTAATATTTCAATATTTGTAAATTAATATTTATTATTTAATATTTCAATCTTTGTAAATTAATATTTAATATTTAATATTTCAATATTTGTAAATTAATATTTAATATTTCAATATTTGTAAATCAATATTTACTATTTCAATATTTGTAAATTAATATTTAATATTTAATATTTCAATATTTGTAAATTAATATTTAATATTTAATATTTAATATTTAATATTTCAATCTTTGTAAATTAATATTTAATATTTAATATTTCAATATTTGTAAATACATATTTAATATTTAATATTTCAATATTTGTAAATTAATGTTTAATATTTAATATTTAATATTTCAATATTTGTAAATTAATATTTAATATTTAATATTTCAATATTTGTAAATTAATATTTAATATTTAATATTTCAATATTTGTAAATTAATATTTAATATTTAATATTTCAATATTTGTAAATTAATATTTATTATTTATTATTTCAATATTTGTAAATTAATATTTAAATATTTAATATTTCAATATTTGTAAATTAATATTTAATATTTAATATTTCAATATTTGTAAATTAATATTTAATATTTAATATTTCAATACTTGTAAATTAATATTCATTATTTAATCTTTCAATATTTGTAAATTAATATTTAATATTTCACTATTTGTTAATTAATCTTTAATATTTCACTATTTGTAAATTAATATTTAATATTTAATATTTCAATATTTGTAAATTAATATTTAATATTTAATATTTCAATATTTGTAAATTAATATTTAATATTTAATATTTCAATATTTGTAAATTAATATTTAATATTTCAATATTTGTAAATTAATATTTAATATTTAATATTTCAATATTTGTAAATTAATATTTAATATTTAATATTTCAATATTTGTAAATTAATATTTAATATTTAATATTTCAATATTTGTAAATTAATATTTAATATTTCAAAATTTGTAAATTAATACTTAATATTTAATATTTCAATATTTGTAAATTAATATTTAATATTTAATATTTCAATATTTGTAAATTAATATTTAATATTTAATATTTCAATATATGTAAATTAATATTTAATATTTAATATTTCAATATTTGTAAATTAATATTTAATATTTAATATTTCAATATTTGTAAATTAATATTTAATATTTAATATTTCAATATTTGTAAATTAATATTTAATATTTAATATTTCAATATTTGTAAATTAATATTTAATATTTAATATTTCAATATTTGTAAATTAATATTTAATATTTAATATTTCAATATTTGTAAATTAATATTTAATATTTCAATATTTGTAAATTAATATTTAATATTTCAATATTTGTAAATTAATATTTAATATTTAATATTTAATATTTCAATATTTGTAAATTAATATTTAATATTTAATATTTCAATATTTGTAAATTAATATTTAATATTTAATATTTCAATATTTGTAAATTAATATTTAATATTTAATATTTCAATATTTGTAAATTAATATTTAATATTTAATATTTCAATATTTGTAAATTAATATTTAATATTTAATATTTCAATATTTGTAAATTAATATTTAATATTTCAAAATTTGTAAATTAATACGTAATATTTAATATTTCAATATTTGTAAATTAATATTTAATATTTAATATTTCAATGTATGTAAATTAATATTTAATATTTAATATTTCAATATTTGTAAATTAATATTTAATATTTAATATTTCAATATTTGTAAATTAATATTTAATATTTAATATTTCAATATTTGTAAATTAATATTTAATATTTAATATTTCAATATTTGTAAATTAATATTCAATATTTAATATTTCAATATTTGTAAATTAATATTTAATATTTAATATTTCAATATTTGTAAATTAATATTTAATATTTAATATTTCAATATTTGTAAATCAATATTTAATATTTAATATTTCAATATTTGTAAATTAATATTTAATATTTAATATTTCAATATTTGTAAATTAATAGTTAATATTTAATATTTCAATATTTGTAAATTAATATTTAATATTTCAATAATTGTAAATTAATATGTAATATTTCAATATTTTTAAATAAATATTTAATATTTAATATTTCAATATTTGTAAATTAATATTTAATATTTAATATTTCAATATTTGTAAATTAATATTTAATATTTCAATATTTGTAAATTAATGTTTAATATTTAATATTTAATATTTCAATATTTGTAAATTAATATTTAATATTTAATATGTAAATATTTGTAAATTCATATTTTATATTTAATATTTCAATATTTGTAAATTAATATTTAATATTTAATATTTCAATATTTGTAAATTAATATTTATTATTTAATATTTCAATATTTGTAAATTAATATTTAAATATTTAATATTTCAATATTTGTAAATTAATATTTAATATTTCAAAATTTGTAAATTATTATTTAATATTTCAATATTTGTAAATTAATATTCATTATTTAATATTTCAATATTTGTAAATTAATATTTAATATTTAATATTTCAATATTTGTAAATTAAATTTAATATTTAATATTTCAATATTTGTAAATTAATATTTAATATTTAATATTTTAATATTTTTCAATTAATATTTAATATTTAATATTTCAATATTTGTAAATTAATATTTAATATTTAATATTTCAATATTTGTAAATTAATATTTAATATTTAATATTTCAATATTTGTAAATTAATATTTAATATTTAATATTTCAATATTTGTAAATTAATATTTATTATTTAATATTTCAATATTTGTAAATTAATATTTAATATTTAATATTTCAATATTTGTAAATTAATATTTAATATTTAATATTTCAATATTTGTAAATTAATATTTAATATTTAATATTTCAATATTTGTAAATTAATATTTAATATTTAATATTTCAATATTTGTAAATTAATATTTAATATTTAATATTTCAATATTTGTAAATTAATATTTAATATTTTATATTCCAATATTTGTAAATTAATATTTAATATTTAATATTTCAATATTTGTAAATTAATATTTAATATTTAATATTTCAATATTTGTAAATTAATATTTAATATTTAATATTTCAATATTTGTAAATTAATATTTAATATTTAATATTTCAATATTTGTAAATTAATATTTAATATTTCAATATTTGTAAATTAATATTTAATATTTCAATATTTGTAAATTAATATTTAATATTTCAATATTTGTAAATTAATATTTAATATTTAATATTTAATATTTCAATATTTGTAAATTAATATTTAATATTTAATATTTCAATATTTGTAAATTAATATTTAATATTTAATATTTCAATATTTGTAAATTAATATTTAATATTTAATATTTCAATATTTGTAAATTAATGTTTAATATTTAATATTTAATATTTCAATATTTGTAAATTAATATTTAATATTTAATATTTCAATATTTGTAAATTAATATTTAATATTTAATATTTCAATATTTGTAAATTAATATTTATTATTTAATATTTCAATATTTGTAAATTAATATTTAAATATTTAATATTTCAATATTTGTAAATTAATATTTAATATTTCAACATTTGTAAATTAATATTTAATATTTCAATATTTGTAAATTAATATTCATTATTTAATATTTAAATATTTGTAAATTAATATTTAATATTTAATATTTCAATATTTGTAAATTAATATTTAATATTTAATATTTCAATATTTGTAAATTAATATTTAATATTTCAATATTTGTAAATTAATATTTAATATTTAATATTTCAATATTTGTAAATTAATATTTAATATTTAATATTTCAATATTTGTAAATTAATATTTAATATTTAATATTTCAATATTTGTAAATTAGTATTTATTATTTAATATTTAATATTTCAATATTTGTAAATTAATATTTAATATTTAATATTTCAATATTTGTAAATTAATATTTAATATTTAATATTTCAATATTTGTAAATTAATATTTAATATTTAATATTTCAATATTTGTAAATTAATATTTAATATTTAATATTTCAATATTTGTAAATTAATATTTAATATTTAATATTTTGTTGGAATAATCGTGGATTTTTTAAACGTAAAAGAAAATGAGAAATTCGAACGACATTTGAAAAAAGAAAAGTCAGTTTTCGGTTTTGAAAAAGGCGTAATTTTATTGAAAATAAAATTACAGTTTAAATTTGGTCGTAAGACCGTAGAAAAGAAATTACGTTCGCGTTAGACGAGTTTTATAAAAGCAAAGAACCTCGAAAGGTTCAAAGTTACAAACTTAAAAAATAAAACGAATTTTCTGGCCGCAGCCAACGATTCTTCGAACACGTAACCACATGATCGTGGCTTTACAAATTTATAACGAGAACGAAATAACGGACGCGAACTTCGACAGTTTGAACTTAAAATAACGCGAAAAGAAAATAAAAACGAATAATTAACGGTATTTTTTAACACCGCCCCTCGGACAGAAAATCGGGAATAGTCAATGAATACGATTAAAGATGAATAGACGAGTTAATTTGAGTCGATCACACTGGTAGAATCAACGAAGTAAAAGATTCACCAGAGTGATGGCCCAAATTAATTAAAATTAAAAATCGAAAATCCGTTTAGTAAGACGTTCGAAAACGACCCTGGTGGTACTTTTTGTCAATACATCGGCTAAGTTATCAATCGTCGAGATTTTTTGTAAATAAACGTACCCTTCTTCGATAAGATTACGAATATGGTGATACGATACGTCTATATGTCGAGTTCGTTTGGATTCATTCGTATTAGCAATCGCGATCGCGGCCGTAGAATCGCAATAGACGGGCACGGTATCAACGTTTATCGATAAAGTTTTCAAAAAGCTCAACCACGAAACGGCATGCTTACCAGCGGCGGATAGAGCTACGTACTCGGCCTCGGCCGAAGATGTCGAAACACACGATTGTTTTTTCACGTACCAGTCGATTATATTGTTACAATGCGTCGTTATCAATCCAGTCGTGGATTTTCGATCGATATTATCGCCGGCGAAGTCCGAGTCACAGTAAATACGAATGGGGTGAGTACTTTCATAATTATCGCGGCGATACGTTAATTTACGATTTAAAGACGAGTTTAAGTAACGAAGTATACGTAACGAATATTTATAAATTTCAGCGTTCGATTGGTGCTGAAAACGACTCAAGTAATTTACAGCGAAGTTTATGTCTGGGCGAGTCCCACGAGCGATGTAAGAGAGTGATCCGAGTAAGCCCCGAACTTTCGATTCGTATTTCTTATCAAGAACCGGATTTTCGATACGTAAACTGGTTTCCATCGGCGTAGCTATCGGGTAAGAATTTTCGACTTCGTAATCCTTTACTAATTGTTTAATGTACGAGTTTTGGTGCATGTACGTTACACCCTTATCACGTTCTATTTCGATGCCGATAAACTTCTTGCTTTGCTGTAGATCTCTGATTCCGAATTCGAGATTCAATTGTTCGACGAGCCATTCGATTAACGCGTTGTCGTAGCCGGTTATGAGGAAATCATCGACAAAAACTACAAAGATGCACCGGAGAACATCGCCGTCGTTATTCACGTACACGCAAGGATCTACAGCCGAAGGAACGAAACCGAGTTTAGATAAGAATTCTTTTAGACGTTTATTCCACCTATTGGGCGACGTTTTAAGCCCGTACAACGATTTCTTTAAAACGAGTATCGTATTTTTATTTCCAGGTACGCCGGGCGGAGGTTTAAACGCAATTTTACGAGAAGCATCGCCGTTCAAAAAAGCTGTGGTTACGTCGACCTGCCTTAGCTGCCAGTTATTCAACGTAGCGAGATTTACGACGGAGCGGATAATAGACGTTTCGACGGTTGGCGAGTAGATCTCGTTTAACTCATACGATTGCGTATCCTTATATCCGCGGAGTACCAAGCGGGCTTTATACTTTACGGTATGTTGAACCGTGATCTTTTTACGTAACACCCATTTCGTATCGACGAATACGACATCGGAGCAGTCAAGATCATCGGTAGTCGTTTCATACCAGGTCTCTTTAAAGATTAAAGAGCGCAACTCTTCGTGAATAGCCTCTTTCCAAAATTCCCCTTCGGGACCGTTAATGGCTTCATCGTACGTCAGTTCGTGGTCGTTTTCCGTGGATATAAACGCGGCGTAATTAACGAATTCGTCGTCTTCGTTAATATTTATTTTACTCGCGAGTTTAGTTCGGTTTCGCGTATCGTAAGCGAATATCGGATCGTCGACATTTAAATTATCGTTTTCGGATTTTTCGGCTTCGTTTTTATCGTTAGACGCGACATTCGCGATATCGTTTATAAATTCGGAATAAAGCCGGTTTTCATCGAAGATTACGTTTGACGATACGTGAATTTTATCGTTTGGCAAGTCTAGTAAAACGTAACCGGAGTCCGTATAACCGACTAGCATCATTTCTCGCGATTTCGGTTCAATTTACTGCGTTTTTCTTTAGGTATGAAAATTTTGGCTACGCAGCCAAAGATTTTAAGTTGATCGTAATTTGGTTCGCGACTATGCCATCGTTTATACGGGGATTCATTATCGTTTGACGAATGCGGGAGACGATTGTAGATAAAATTTGCCATATAAACGGCGTATGGCCAATACTTAACGTTTAGCTTCGCGTCGAATAAAAGCGCTCGGGCCTTTTCGCAAAGGGATCTTATGAAACGTTCGGCGGTTCCGTTGTGTTCTGGCTCAAAAGGCTCCGAAGGCACGAGTCGCATACCTACCTGTTCTATTATTTCTCGAAAATGTCCGCCCAAAAATTCAGCGGCGTTATCGCAACGTACCGACTTAATATTGCGATTCCAAAAGTTCGAAACCAACTTTTGGTAACTATCGAAAAAGTAACCTACTTCAGATTTTTCGGTCATCGCGTAGGTAACAGCAAAACGTGTATAATCGTCGACGAAAACTGCGATGAAACGATCATCGTGATATGAATTAGTAACAGGCCCTACGATATCGACGTGAACCAAGTCGAGTGGCTCCTTAGCTCGGTCCCTAGTTTCAGAGTAGCTACCTCGCGTTTGTTTAGCCTTTGAGCATACATCACATTCACTAATCGACGGGCATTCATGATTCCGAACCGCAGGAATTTTAAACATAACCGATTTACTCGCGTGAGCTAACCTACGATGCATTAACGCGCTCAAAGCAAAACCTTCGTTTTAAATCGTTGTTCGTATTAATCAAAAATTTAACCGTGTAAAGGCCATTTTGCTGTATCGTAACGTTAGCTAATTTTTCGCGTGTATCTCTATGAACGATTTCAACGTTATCGCTGATTATAATATCGTAACCTAAGAGACGAATCTGATTCGCCGATAGTAAATTATAACTTAAGTCTGGTACGTAGCTAACATTTTGCATGGTGTAATTAACGTTTTCGAAATTTTTAATTTTCAGATTACCGGATTTAACACGTTTGATCGCCGTCTTACGCTTGGCCACGAAGATTTCATCGTTATCGACGACCGGCACCTCATCAACCAAAAGTCCGTCGACGTTAATCATGTGACAGGAAGCTCCGGTATCTACAACGAAGGTAATTTCACGAGGTTCAGTCGCTAGGGCTACATTCGGCACCGTCGTTGGATTGCTCGCCGTAATTGCCGCCGGAGCATCGTCGTTTATCGATTCAGTCATCGTTGGAGATACACTGATCGTCGCTGAAACGTCGTTGACCGTATCTGCCGCGTCTTTTTCGCCGCTTGCCGTGTCGTTGTCAAAATTGAACGCAGCTAGGAGTACTCACGGCTTGTTGTATTCGTTCGTAGATGGTGGCGGTCTCGTTGATGTGGGCGCGTTGCTTTGCTTCGACGTACTCGGCGTTTCGTTATTTCGTTCGTTGTTTCGATCACCGTTGACTTTGTCTCCGTATCGAGGGCAAAATTTCCCGATGTGGCCGAAACCATTACATCGGAAACATTTCACGTCGTTGCGTGGAGACGTATTTTGCCGAAAGCTGCCGGAGCTACGGCAATTTTTACCGTGATGGCCGAAACGTTTGCATTTGTAGCATTTGATTTTTGATTTTTCTTGGCCGCGTCGATCGTTACCAGATGAAGCGACCAATGCTGAGCTCGAGTCGTCGAACTTGTACTCGTTGAAGGCGAATTTCCGTCGTCGTTACCGGTTAACAGATCTCTCAAAATTTTTGGATCGGCTGGAATTACGTTCAAAATTACTTGGCGGACGTTTTGATGATATCCCACTTTGATTTTCGTAATCCGGTTTTCAGGAAAGAAAATTCCTCTGATTTTGAAACCGGAAAGCCAGCCGATACGATTTCGTTCGCTAAGCGGTTCACTTCGTTGCAGTAGTCGGTGGGATTTTTGAAATCGTCGATATCGATTTTCGCGAGTTTACCGCGACTGGCTATGGCTAGAGCCTCGTTCGGTTTCTCGAATTTCGCGTCGAGTTCGTTCAGTAATTTTAGCGGGTCGCTTTCCTCGCGAATTAACCGGAAAATCGTATTACTTAAATGATTAATAATTAAATTAAACGACTTGCATTTTCTTTTTGAGTAGCGTTATTATCCGGTTGTAGCGTTTTGCCTAGATCTTTGGAATTTATTAATGCTTTTATACGTTTTTCCAGATCGAATATTCGCTGCCGGAGAAGATCAAGAAAGCCGGAGTATGGCTCGTTGAATTGTCGCCAGATGCCATATCGTCGTCGTCGTCTGAATTTTCAGTTGTTTCGTCGCTTTCGTTTATGGATTCGTCGTCCCGGTCAGCGTTTGCGTCGTTATCGTCGTTATGGGCTGTTTCGTCGTTCGTAGCGGTTGCCTAAATGCGTCGTTTGTAGCGGCCTGTTCGTCGTCGTTCGTAGCAGCCTCTTCGCCGTTGATACGTGAGGTATTAGGCGTTACCGGATTAGATTTAGAATTTCGGTTTTTACGTTTGCGTGGACGGCCGCGTCGTTTCGCAGATTTAGCTTTAGGTTCTGGAGTTCCACTGAAATCCACGAAAGCCTTCGTTGTCGTCGTCTGATTCGTCGTTCGTATCGCCGCGGTTACCGATGAGGCGTGAAAACCCTCGCGAAATCATTTACGATTGCGAAAGTAAACCACGGTCTCGGCTACCATGTTGGAATAATCGTGGATTTTTTAAACGTAAAAGAAAATGAGAAATTCGAACGACATTTGAAAAAAGAAAAGTCAGTTTTCGGTTTTGAAAAAGGCGTAATTTTATTGAAAATAAAATTACAGTTTAAATTTGGTCGTAAGACCGTAGAAAAGAAATTACGTTCGCGTTAGACGAGTTTTATAAAAGCAAAGAACCTCGAAAGGTTCAAAGTTACAAACTTAAAAAATAAAACGAATTTTCTGGCCGCAGCCAACGATTCTTCGAACACGTAACCACATGATCGTGGCTTTACAAATTTATAACGAGAACGAAATAACGGACGCGAACTTCGACAGTTTGAACTTAAAATAACGCGAAAAGAAAATAAAAACGAATAATTAACGGTATTTTTTAACATATTTCAATATTTGTAAATTAATATTTAATATTTAATATTTCAATATTTGTAAATTAATATTTAATATTTCAATATTTGTAAATTAATATTTAATATTTCAATATTTGTAAATTAATATTTAATATTTCAATATTTGTAAATTAATATTTAATATTTAATATTTCAATATTTGTAAATTAATATTTAATATTTAATATTTAATATTTAATATTTCAATATTTGTAAATTAATATTTAATATTTAATATTTCAATATTTGTAAATTAATATTTAATATTTAATATTTCAATATTTGTAAATTAATGTTTAATATTTAATATTTAATATTTCAATATTTGTAAATTAATATTTAATATTTAATATTTCAATATTTGTAAATTAATATTTAATATTTAATATTTCAATATTTGTAAATTAATATTTAATATTTAATATTTCAATATTTGTAAATTAATATTTATTATTTAATATTTCAATATTTGTAAATTAATATTTAAATATTTAATATTTCAATATTTGTAAATTAATATTTAATATTTCAACATTTGTAAATTAATATTTAATATTTTCCATATTTGTAAATTAATATTCATTATTTAATATTTCAATATTTGTAAATTAATATTTAATATTTCAATATTTGTAAATTAATATTTAATATTTCAATATTTGTAAATTAATATTTAATATTTAATATTTTAATATTTGTAAATTAATATTTAATATTTAATATTTCAATATTTGTAAATTAATATTTAATATTTAATATTTAAATATTTGTAAATTAATATTTAATAGTTCAATATTTGTAAATTAATATTAAATATTTAATATTTCAATATTGGTAAATTAATATTTAATATTTAATATTTCATTATTTGTAAATTAATATTTAATATTTAATATTTCAATATTTGTAAATTTATATTTAATATTTAATATTTCAATATTTTTAAATTTATATTTATTATTTAATATTTCAATTTTTGTAAATTAATATTTAATATTTAATATTTCAATATTTGTAAATTAATATTTATTATTTAATATTTCAATATTTGTAAATTAATATTTAAATATTTAATGTTTCAATATTTGTAAATTAATATTTAATATTTCAACATTTGTAAATTAATATTTAATATTTCAATATTTGTAAATTAATATTCATTATTTAATATTTCAATATTTGTAAATTAATATTTAATATTTCAATATTTGTAAATTAATATTTAATATTTCAATATTTGTAAATCAATATTTAATATTTAATATTTTAATATTTGTAAATTAATATTTAATATTTAATATTTCAATAGTTGTAAATTAATATTTAATATTTAATATTTCAATATTTGTAAATTAATATTTAATATTTCAAAATTCGAACATTAATAGTTAATATTTCATATGTCAATATTTGTAAATTCATATTTAATATTTAATATTTCAATATTTGTAAAGTAATATTTAATATTTAATATTTCAATATTTGTAAATTAATATTTAATATTTAATATTTCAATATTGGTAAATTAATATTTAATATTTAATATTTCAGTATTTGGAAATTAATATTTAATATTTAATATTTCAATCTTGGGAAATTAATATTTAATCTTTAATATGTCAATATTTGTAAATTAATATTTAATATTTCAATATTTGTAAATTAATATTTAATTTTTAATATTTCACTAGTTGTAAATTAATATTTAATATTTAATACTTCAATATTTGTAAATTAATATTTAATATTTAATATTTCAATATTTGAAAATTAATATTTAATATTTAATATTTCAATATTTGTAAATTAATATTTAATATTTAATATTTCAATATTTGTAAATTAATATTTAATATTTCAATATTTGTAAATTAATATTTAATATTTAATATTTCAATATTTGTAAATTAATATTTAATATTTAATATTTCAATATTTGTAAATTAATATTTAATATTTAATATTTCAATATTTGTAAATTAATATTTAATATTTAATATTTCAATATTTGTAAATTAATATTTAATATTTAATATTTCAATATTTGTAAATTAATATTTAATATTTAATATTTCAATATTTGTAAATTAATATTTATTATTTATTATTTCAATATTTGTAAATTAATATTTAAATATTTAATGTTTCAATATTTGTAAATTAATATTTAATATTTCAACATTTGTAAATTAATATTTAATATTTCAATATTTGTAAATTAATATTCATTATTTAATATTTCAATATTTGTAAATTAATATTTAATATTTCAATATTTGTAAATTAATATTTAATATTTAATATTTCAATATTTGTAAATTAATATTTAATATTTCAATATTTGTAAATTAATATTTAATATTTAATATTTCAATATTTGTAAATTAATATTTAATATTTAATATTTCAATATTTGTAAATTAATATTTAATATTTAATATTTCAATATTTGTAAATTAATATTTAATAATTAATATTTCAATATTTGTAAATTAATATTTAATATTTAATATTTCAATATTTGTAAATTAATATTTAATATTTAATATTTCAATATTTGTAAATTAATATTTAATATTTAATATTTCAATATTTGTAAATTAATATTTAATATTTCAATATTTGTAAATTAATATTTAATATTTAATATTTCAATATTTGTAAATTAATATTTAATATTTAATATTTCAATATTTGTAAATTAATATTTAATATTTAACATTTCAATATTTGTAAATTAATATATAATAATCAATATTACAATATTTGTAAATTAATATTTAATATTTAATATTTCAATATTTGTAAATTAATATTTAATATTTAATATTTCAATATTTGTAAATTAATATTCAATATTTAATATTTCAATATTTGTAAATTAATATTTAATATTTAATATTTCAATATTTGTACATTAATATTTAATATTTAATATTTCAATATTTGTAAATTAATATTTAATATTTAATATTTCAATATATGTAAATTAATATTTAATATTTAATATTTCAATATTTGTAAATTAATATTCAATATTTAATATTTCAATATTTGTAAATTAATATTTAATATTTAATATTTCAATATTTGTAAATTAATATTTAATATTTAATATTTCAATATTTGTAAATTAATATTTAATATTTAATATTTCAATATTTGTAAATTAATATTTAATATTTAATATTTCAATATTTGTAAATTAATATTTAATATTTAATATTTCAATATTTGTAAATTAATATTTAATATTTAATATTTCAATATTTGTAAATTAATATTTAATATTTAATATTTCAATATTTGTAAATTAATATTTAATATTTAATATTTCAATATATGTAAATTAATATTTAATATTTAATATTTCAATATTTGTAAATTAATATTCAATATTTAATATTTCAATATTTGTACATTAATATTTAATATTTAATATTTCAATATTTGTACATTAATATTTAATATTTAATATTTCAATATTTGTACATTAATATTTAATATTTAATATTTCAATATTTGTAAATTAATATTTAATATTTAATATTTAAATATTTGTAAATTACTATTTAATATTTAATATTTCAATATTTGTAAATTAATATTTAATATTTACTATTTCAATATTTGTAAATTAATATTTAATATTTAATATTTCAATATTTGTAAATTAATATTTAATATTTCAATATTTGTAAATTAATATTTAATATTTCAATATTTGTAAATTAATATTTCATATTTCAATATTTGTAATTTAATATTTAATATTTAATATTTATTATTTCAATATTTGTAAATTAATATTTCATATTTAATATTTAAATATTTGTAAATTAATATTTAATATTTAATTTTTAAATATTTCTAAATTAATATTTAATATTTAATATTTCAATATTTGTAAATTAATATTTAATATTTAATATTTAATATTTCAATATTTGTAAATTAATATTTAATATTTAATATTTCAATATTTGTAAATTAATATTTAATATTTAATATTTCAATATTTGTAAATTAATATTTATTATTTAATATTTCAATATTTGTAAATTAATATTTAAATATTTAATATTTCAATATTTGTAAATTAATATTTAATATTTCAACATTTGTAAATTAATATTTAATATTTCAATATTTGTAAATTAATATTCATTATTTAATATTTCAATATTTGTAAATTAATATTTAATATTTAATATTTCAATATTTGTAAATTAATATTTAATATTTAATATTTCAATATTTGTAAATTAATATTTAATATTTCAATATTTGTAAATTAATATTTAATATTTAATATTTCAATATTTGTAAATTAATATTTAATATTTAATATTTCAATATTTGTAAATTAATATTTAATATTTAATATTTCAATATTTGTAAATTAATATTTAATATTTAATATTTTAATATTTGTAAATTAATATTTAATATTTAATATTTCAATATTTGTAAATTAATATTTAATATTTAATATTTCAATATTTGTAAATTAATATTTAATATTTAATATTTCAATATTTGTAAATTAATATTTAATATTTAATATTTCAATATTTGTAAATTATTATTTAATATTTAATATTTAAAAATTTTTAAATTAAATTTAAAAATTTAATATTTCATAAATTGTAAATTAATATTTATTATATAATATTTCAATATTTGTAAATTAATAATTAATATTTAATATTTCAATATTTTAAAATTAATATTTAATAATTTAATATTTTTAAATTAATTATTAATATTTCAATATTTGTAAATTAATATTTAATATTTCTATATTTGTAAATTAATATTTAATATTTCAATATTTGTAAATTAATATTTAATATTTAATATTTAATATTTCAATATTTGTAAATTAATATTTAATATTTAATATTTAATATTTAATATTTCAATATTTGTAAATTAATATTTAATATTTAATATTTCAATATTTGTAAATTAATATTTAATATTTAATATTTCAATATTTGTAAATTAATGTTTAATATTTAATATTTAATATTTCAATATTTGTAAATTAATATTTAATATTTAATATTTCAATATTTGTAAATTAATATTTAATATTTAATATTTCAATATTTGTAAATTAATATTTAATATTTAATATTTCACTATTTGTAAATTAATATTTATTTTTTAATATTTCAATATTTGTAAATTAATATTTAAATATTTAATATTTCAATATTTGTAAATTAATATTTAATATTTCAACATTTGTAAATTAATATTTAATATTTCAATATTTGTAAATTAATATTCATTATTTAATATTTCAATATTTGTAAATTAATATTTAATATTTCAATATTTGTAAATTAATATTTAATATTTCAATATTTGTAAATCAATATTTAATATTTAATATTTTAATATTTGTAAATTAATATTTAATATTTAATATTTCAATATTTGTAAATTAATATTTAATATTTAATATTTCAATATTTGTAAATTAATATTTAATATTTCAATATTTGTAAATTAATATTTAATATTTAATATTTCAATATTTGTAAATTAATATTTAATATTTAATATTTCAATATTTGTAAATTAATATTTAATATTTAATATTTCAATATTTGTAAATTAATATTTAATATTTAAAAATTGGTAAATTGAAATTTAATATTTCAAAATTTGTAATTTAATATTTGATATTTAATATTTCAATATTTGAAAATTAATATTTAATATTTAATATTTCAATAGTTGTAAATTAATATTTAATATTTAATATTTCAATATTTGTAAATTAATATTTAATATTTAATATTTCAATATATGTAAATTAATATTTAATATTTAATATTTCAATATTTGAAAATTAAAAATCAATATTTAATATTTCAATATTTGTAAATTAATATTCAATATTTAATATTTCAATATTTGTAAATTAATATTTAATATTTAATATTTCAATATTTGTAAATTAATATTTAATATTTAATATTTCAATATTTGTAAATTAATATTTAATATTTAATATTTCAATATTTGTAAATTAATATTTAATATTTAATATTTCAATATTTGTAAATTAATATTTAATATTTAATATTTCAATAATTGTAAATTAATATTTAATATTTAATATTTCAATATTTGTAAATTAATATTTAATATTTAATATTTCAATATTTGTAAATTAATATTTAATATTTCAATATTTGTAAATTAATATTTAATATTTCAATATTTGTAAATTAATATTTAATATTTCAATATTTGTAAATTAATATTTAATATTTAATATTTAATATTTAATATTTCAATATTTGTAAATTAATATTTAATATTTAATATTTCAATATTTGTAAATTAATATTTAATATTTAATATTTCAATATTTGTAAATTAATATTTAATATTTAATATTTCAATATTTGTAAATTAATATTTAATATTTAATATTTCAATATTTGTAAATTAATATTTATTATTTAATATTTCAATATTTGTAAATTAATATTTAAATATTTAATATTTCAATATTTGTAAATTAATATTTAATATTTCAACATTTGAAAATTAATATTTAATATTTCAATATTTGTAAATTAATATTCATTATTTAATATTTCAATATTTGTAAATTAATATTTAATATTTCAATATTTGTAAATTAATATTTAATATTTCAATATTTGTAAATTAATATTTAATATTTAATATTTTAATATTTGTAAATTAATATTTAATATTTAATATTTCAATATTTGTAAATTAATATTTAATATTTAATATTTCAATATTTGTAAATTAATATTTAATATTTCAATATTTGTAAATTAATATTTAATATTTAATATTTCAATATTTGTAAATTAATATTTAATATTTAATATTTCAATATTTGTAAATTAATATTTAATATTTAATATTTCAATATTTGTAAATTAATATTTAATATTTAATATTTCAATATTTGTAAATTAATAATTAATATTTAATATTTCAATATTTGTAAATTAATATTTAATATTTAATATTTCAATATTTGTAAATTAATATTTATTATTTAATATTTCAATATTTGTAAATTAATATTTAAATATTTAATGTTTCAATATTTGTAAATTAATATTTAATATTTCAACATTTGTAAATTCATATTTACTATTTCAATATTTGTAAATTAATATTCATTATTTAATATTTCAATATTTGTAAATTAATATTTAATATTTCAATATTTGTAAATTAATATTTAATATTTCAATATTTGTAAATTAATATTTAATATTTAATATTTTAATATTTGTAAATTAATATTTAATATTTAATATTTCAATATTTGTAAATTAATATTTAATATTTAATATTTCAATATTTGTAAATTAATATTTAATATTTCAATATTTGTAAATTAATATTTAATATTTAATATTTCAATATTTGTAAATTAATATTTAATATTTAATATTTCAATATTTGTAAATTAATATTTAATATTTAATATTTCAATATTTGTAAATTAATATTTAATATTTAATATTTCAATATTTGTAAATTAATATTTAATATTTAATATTTCAATATTTGTAAATTAATATTTAATATTTAATATTTCAATATTTGTAAATTAATATTTAATATTTAATATTTCAATATTTGTAAATTAATATTTAATATTTCAATATTTGTAAATTAATATTTAATATTTAATATTTCAATATTTGTAAATTAATATTTAATATTTAATATTTCAATATTTGTAAATTAATATTTAATATTTAATATTTCAATATTTGTAAATTAATATTTAATATTTAATATTTCAATATTTGTAAATTAATATTTAATATTTCAATATTTGTAAATTAATATTTAATATTTAATATTTCAATATTTGTAAATTAATATTTAATATTTAATATTTCAATATTTGTAAATTAATATTTAATATTTAATATTTCAATATTTGTAAATTAATATTTAATATTTAATATTTCAATATTTGTAAATTAATATTAAATATTTAATATTTCAATATTTGTAAATTAATATTTAATATTTAATATTCCAATATTTGTAAATTAATATTTATTATTTAATATTTCAATATTTGTAAATTAATATTTAAATATTTAATGTTTCAATATTTGTAAATTAATATTTAATATTTCAACATTTGTAAATTAATATTTAATATTTCAATATTTGTAAATTAATATTCATTATTTAATATTTCAATATTTGTAAATTAATATTTAATATTTCAACTTTTGTAAATTAATATTTAATATTTAATATTTTAATATTTGTAAATTAATATTTAATATTTAATATTTCAATATTTGTAAATTAATATTTAATATTTAATATTTCAATATTTGTAAATTAATATTTAATATTTCAATATTTGTAAATTAATATTTAATATTTAATATTTCAATATTTGTAAATTAATATTTAATATTTAATATTTCAATATTTGTAAATTAATATTTAATATTTAATATTTCAATATTTGTAAATTAATATTTAATATTTAATATTTCAATATTTGTAAATTAATATTTAATATTTAATATTTCAATATTTGTAAATTAATATTTAATATTTAATATTTCAATATTTGTAAATTAATATTTAATATTTAATATTTCAATATTTGTAAATTAATATTTAATATTTCAATATTTGTAAATTAATATTTAATATTTAATATTTCAATATTTGTAAATTAATATTTAATATTTAATATTTCAATATTTGTAAATTAATATTTAATATTTAATATTTCAATATTTGTAAATTAATATTTAATATTTAATATTTCAATATTTGTAAATTAATATTTAATATTTAATATTTCAATATTTGTAAATTAATATTTAATATTTAATATTTCAATATTTGTAAATTAATATTCAATATTTAATATTTCAATATTTGTAAATTAATATTTAATATTTAATATTTCAATATTTGTACATTAATATTTAATATTTAATATTTCAATATTTGTAAATTAATATTTAATATTTAATATTTCAATATATGTAAATTAATATTTAATATTTAATATTTCAATATTTGTAAATTAATATTCAATATTTAATATTTCAATATTTGTAAATTAATATTTAATATTTAATATTTCAATATTTGTAAATTAATATTTAATATTTAATATTTCAATATTTGTAAATTAATATTTAATATTTAATATTTCAATATTTGTAAATTAATATTTAATATTTAATATTTCAATATTTGTAAATTAATATTAAATATTTATTATGTCAATCTTTTTAAATTATTATTTAATAGTTAATATTTCAATATTTGTAAATTAATATTTAATATTTAATATTTAAATATTTTTAAATTAATATATAATATGTTATATTTCAATTTATGTAATTTTATATTTAATATTTAATATTTCAATATTTGTAAATTAATATTCAATATTTAATATTTCAATATTTGTAAATTAATATGTACTATTTAATATTTCAATATTTGTACATTAATCTGTCATCTTTAATATTTCCAGATTGGTAAATTAATATTTAATATTTAATATTTCAATATTTGTAAATTAATATTTAATATTTAATATTTCAATATTTGTACATTAATATTTAATTTTTAATATTTCAATAGTTGTAAATTAATATTTAATATTTAATAATTCAATATTTGTAAATTAATATTTAATATTTAATATTTCAATATTTGTAAATTAATATTTAATATTTCAATATTTGTAAATTAATATTTAATATTTCAATATTTGTAAATTAATATTTAATATTTCAATATTTGTAAATTAATATTTAATATTTCAATATTTGTAAATTAATATTTAATATTTAATATTTAATATTTCAATATTTGTAAATTAATATTTAATATTTAATATTTCAATATTTGTAAATTAATATTTAATATTTAATATTTCAATATTTGTAAATTAATATTTAATATTTAATATTTCAATATTTGTAAATTAAATTTTAATATTTAATATTTCAATATTTGTAAATTAATGTATAATATTTAATATTTAATATTTCAATATTTGTAAATTAATATTTAATATTTAATATTTCAATATTTGTAAATTAATATTTAATATTTAATATTTCAATATTTGTAAATTAATATTTATTATTTAATATTTCAATATTTGTACATTAATATTTAAATATTTAATATTTCAATATTTGTAAATTAATATTTAATATTTCAACATTTGTAAATTAATATTTAATATTTCAATATTTGTAAATTAATATTCATTATTTAATATTTCAATATTTGTAAATTAATATTTAATATTTAATATTTCAATATTTGTAAATTAATATTTAATATTTAATATTTCAATATTTGTAAATTAATATTTAATATTTCAATATTTGTAAATTAATATTTAATATTTAATATTTCAATATTTGTAAATTAATATTTAATATTTAATATTTCAATATTTGTAAATTAGTATTTATTATTTAATATTTAATATTTCAATATTTCTAAATTAATAATTAATATTTAATATTTCAATATTTGTAAATTAATATTTAATATTTAATATTTCAATATTTGTAAATTAATATTTAATATTTAATATTTCACTATTTGTAAATTACTATTTAATATTTAATATTTCAATATTTGTAAATTAATATTTAATATTTAATATTTCAATATTTGTAAATTAATATTTAATATTTCAATATTTGTAAATTAATATTTAATATTTCAATATTTGTAAATTAATATTTAATAGTTCTATATTTGTAAATTAATATTTAATATTTCAATATTTGTAAATTAATATTTAATATTTAATATTTCAATATTTGTAACTTAATATTTAATATTTTATATTTAATATTTAATATTTCAATATTTGTAAATTAATATTTAATATTTAATATTTCAATATTTGTAAATTAATATTTAATATTTAATATTTCAATATTTGTAAATTAATGTTTAATATTTAATATTTAATATTTCAATATTTGTAAATTAATATTTAATATTTAATATTTCAATATTTGTAAATTAATATTTAATATTTAATATTTCAATATTTGTAAATTAATATTTAATATTTAATATTTCAATATTTGTAAATTAATATTTATTATTTAATATTTCAATATTTGTAAATTAATATTTAATATTTAATATTTTAATATTTGTAAATTAATATTTAATATTTCAACATTTGTTAATTAATATTTAATATTTCAATATTTGTAAATTAATATTCATTATTTAATATTTCAATATTTGTAAATTAATATTTAATATTTCAATATTTGTAAATTAATATTTAATATTTCAATATTTGTAAATTAATATTTAATATTTCAATATTTGTAAATTAATATTTAATATTTAATATTTTAATATTTGTAAATTAATATTTAATATTTAATATTTCAATATTTGTAAATTAATATTTAATATTTAATATTTCAATATTTGTAAATTAATATTTAATATTTCAATATTTGTAAATTAATATTTAATATTTAATATTTCAATATTTGTAAATTAATATTTAATATTTAATATTTCAATATTTGTAAATTAATATTTAATATTTAATATTTCAATATTTGTAAATTAATATTTAATATTTAATATTTCAATATTTGTAAATTAATATTTAATATTTCAAAATTTGTAAATTAATACTTAATATTTAATATTTCAATATTTGTAAATTAATATTTAATATTTAATATTTCAATATTTGTAAATTAATATTTAATATTTAATATTTCAATATTTGTAAATTAATATTTAATATTTAATATTTCAATATATGTAAATTAATATTTAATATTTAATATTTCAATATTTGTAAATTAATATTCAATATTTAATATTTCAATATTTGTAAATTAATATTTAATATTTAATATTTCAATATTTGTAAATTAATATTTAATATTTAATATTTCAATATTTGTAAATTAATATTTAATATTTAATATTTCAATATTTGTAAATTAATATTTAATATTTAATATTTCAATATTTGTAAATTAATATTTAATATTTAATATTTCAATATTTGTAAATTAATATTTAATATTTAATATTTCAATATTTGTAAATTAATATTTAATATGTAATATTTCAATATTTGTAAATTGATATTTAATTTTTAATATTTCAATATTTGTAAGTTAATATTTGATAGGTATTTAATATTTCAATATTTGTTAATCAATATTTAATAGTTAATATTTCAATATTTCAATATTTGTAAACGAAATGGGATGGTAAAAAAACCCATTCGTTTGTTCATGACGAGAGGATTCCAAAAATGTATTAGTTTTTGCATTTTGAGCAATTTTTGGCCGAGTTACGGGCGTTTTCCTTCATCAAATATCCGGGCAGCAAAAAAGCCACCTCCCGTCTAAATGCTCGAAAAGGGATGGTAAAAAAAATCATTCGTTTGTTCATGATGGGAGGATTCCAAAAATGTATTAGTTTTTTCGTTTAGAGGAATTTTTGGCCGAGTTACGGGCATTTTTCTGCGGCGCCGACCATCCATCAATCAGCCGCGCCGGAAAAAAAGTCAACTTTCGTTCAAATGCTCCAAATTTTTTCGTAAAAAAAAAATATTCGATTCGTCTCGACGAGAGGATTCCAAAAATGTATTAGTTTTTGCATTTTGGGTGATTTTCAAAAAAGTTGCCTGAATTTTTCCGCGCGAGGTTTCTCTCAAAAATCTACCCTTCACAGTAAAAAACCTACTTCCACCCAAATGCTCGAAATTGAATGATAAAAAAACCATTCCACAGTGCTTGAGGAGAGGATTCCGAAAATGTATTAGTTTTGGCATTTTGGGTGATTTTCGAAAAAGTTACCAGAATTTTTGTGCGCTAGGTCTCCCCCCAAAAATCTACCCTTCACAACAAAAAACCAACTTCCACCCAAATGCTCGAATTTGAATGATAAAAAAACCATTCCACAGTGCTTGAGGAGAGGATTCCGAAAATGTATTAGTTTTATCATTTTGAGCAATTCCCGACCGAATAACCAGCATTTTTCTCAATCTGAATTTTTCAAAAAAAATTCTACATGGATGATTCTATCGTGTTCTCTTTTTCTTTTCTTTTTTCTACACGGTGAAAAATTTTTATGGAGACTTCAAAATCATCACGTAAAAGTTTCATCCCATGACTCCAACCTCAAAAAATTTGATAACAAAAAAAATGCAGAGTTTTAAAACGGATTATTTTATCCATAGGTAAGAAATTCATAATACCTATAAATTTTATTTCTGCAATTTTTTTTTATGAGGCTCTTTTCTACGTTCTCCTGAATAGGTATCTAAAATGTGAAAAAGCTGAAAATAATCCACTTTACTAGTAAAGACCATTTTCGAAAAAGAATTCTCGTTTTCTTTTTCGATTTTTAACTACTCGAAAGGACAGAGTAGGGGTAAAAATGAAAAATTGTAACTTTTTATCTGATCATCTTGAGGTCTGGAGACAACATTGTGGCTATTTCCCATTCAACTTTAGAAAAAAAATAAGGCCACCTTTAATTTTAAAACGATTTTTTAATTATATTTTCCATGTTTTTTGATAGATGCTGTGGTAGGCTCCGAGGAATATTCATATTGATAGGTAATCAATTTTTTCCGACGTTTAAATTGGGTCATGCTGAAACTGAGATCTTGTACTGAAAAGATGATTGAAATTCATTAAGTAGATAAAAACAAAATTTAGTTTAGTTTAACTTTAAAGATTGATCACTTTTACTGTGATTAAAGCATTTTTGTGGAATGGGGATTCCTTACTCATTATATCTTTTAAATAAATATTACTTACAATTTTAGAAATATTTTATTACAATAATCATTGCAATTCCAACTAGAATTAAAATTTTTAGATGAATAATAACCTTAAATGGAAAAAAAAATTCAAATTCATCTGTTATAAATTATAATATGATCTATATAGGATTCATTATTATATTTACACTAGGAGGATTAACGGGAATTATTTTATCAAATTCAATTATCGATGTAAATCTCCATGATACTTTTTTTGTGGGGGGGGGGGGGGTGTAGATCCTATAATAATGACCATGAACCCTGTTTGTGGCGAAATCTTGTAACTTTTCATCAGAAAGTTTTTCTCCAAGTTGTGAACAATATTTTTTCTTA
>JAZDXF010000187.1:0-46075 GCA_038380155.1 Pseudococcus jackbeardsleyi
GCGCCGCAGAGAAATGACCGTAACTCGGTCGAAAATTGCTCAAATTTCAAAAACTAATACATTTTTGGAATCCTCTCGTCGAGACGAATCGAATGGTTTTTTCACGATCCAAATCGGAGCATTAGAACAAAAGTTGAGTCGGAAGGTCGATGTATGGTCGGCGCCGCCCGCCGCGCCGCAGAGAAATGCCCGTAACTCGATCGAAAATCGCTCAAAATGCAAAAACTCATACATTTTCGGAATCCTCTCGTCATGAACAAACGAATGGTTTTTTTGTCATCCCATTTCGAGCATTTGGACGTGAGATAGCTTTTTTGCTTCCTGTTTAGTTGATGAAGAAAAACGCCCGTAACTCGGCCAAAAATTGCCCAAAATGCAATAACTAACACATTTTTGGATTCCTCTCATCGTGAACAAACGAATGGTTTAATTACCATCCCATTTCGACCATTAGAACAAAAGTTGATTTTTTTCCGGCGTGGAAGGTTGATGTATGGTCGGCGCCGCAGAGAAATACCCGTAACTCGGTCGAAATTTGCTCAAATTTCAAAAACTAATACATTTTCGGAATCCTCTCGTCAAGCACTATCGAATGGTTTTTTCATCGTTTAATTTCAAGCATTTGGGTGAGAGATATTATTGATTTTCGCGGATTGCAGATTGAGAAAAATGCTGGTTATTCGGTCGAGAATTTTTCAAAATGCAAAATGTAATACAGATTCGGAATCCTCTCTTCAAGCACTATCGAATGGTTTTTTCACGATCCAAATCGGAGCATTAGAACAAAAGTTGAGTCGGAAGGTCGATGTATGGTCGGCGCCGCCCGCCGCGCCGCAGAGAAATGACCGTAACTCGGTCGAAAATTGCTCAAATTTCAAAAACTAATACATTTTTGGAATCCTCTCGTCGAGACGAATCGAATGGTTTTTTCACGATCCAAATCGGAGCATTAGAACAAAAGTTGAGTCGGAAGGTCGATGTATGGTCGGCGCCGCCCGCCGCGCCGCAGAGAAATGCCCGTAACTCGATCGAAAATCGCTCAAAATGCAAAAACTCATACATTTTCGGAATCCTCTCGTCATGAACAAACGAATGGTTTTTTTGTCATCCCATTTCGAGCATTTGGACGTGAGATAGCTTTTTTGCTTCCTGGTTAGTTGATGAAGAAAAACGCCCGTAACTCGGCCAAAAATTGCCCAAAATGCAAAAACTAACACATTTTTGGATTCCTCTCATCGTGAACAAACGAATGGTTTAATTACCATCCCATTTCGAGCATTAGAACAAAAGTTGATTTTTTTCCGGCGTGGAAGGTTGATGTATGGTCGGCGCCGCAGAGAAATACCCGTAACTCGGTCGAAAATTGCTCAAACTTCAAAAACTAATACATTTTCGGAATCCTCTCGTCGAGACGAATCGAATGGTTTTTTCACGATCCAAATCGGAGCATTAGAACAAAAGTTGAGTCGGAAGGTCGATGTATGGTCGGCGCCGCCCGCCGCGCCACAGAGAAATGCCCGTAACTCGGTCGAAAATTGCTCAAATTTCACAAACTAATACATTCTTGGAATCCTCTCGTCGAGACGAATCGAATGGTTTTTTCACGATCCAAATCGGAGCATTAGAACAAAAGTTGAGTCGGAAGGTCGATGTATGGTCGGCGCCGCCCGCCGCGCCGCAGAGAAATGCCCGTAACTCGGTCGAAAATCGCTCAAAATGCAAAAACTCATACATATTCGGAATCCTCTCGTCATGAACAAACGAATGGTTTTTTTGTCATCCCATTTCGAGCATTTGGACGTGAGATAGCTTTTTTGCTTCCTGGTTAGTTGATGAAGAAAAACGCCCGTAACTCGGCCAAAAATTGCCCAAAATGCAAAAACTAACACATTTGTGGATTCCTCTCATCGTGAACAAACGAATGGTTTAATTACCATCCCATTTCGAGCATTAGAACAAAAGCTGATTTTTTTCCGGCGTGGAAGGTTGATGTATGGCCGGCGCCGCAGAGAAATGCCCGTAACTCGGTCGAAAATTGCTCAAATTTCAAAAACTAATACATTTTCGGAATCCTCTCGTCAAGCACTATCGAATGGTTTTTTCATCGTTTAATTTCAAGCATTTGGGTGAGAGATATTATTGATTTTCGCGGATTGCAGATTGAGAAAAATGCTGGTTATTCGGTCGAGAATTTTTCAAAATGCAAAATGTAATACAGATTCGGAATCCTCTCTTCAAGCACTATCGAATGGTTTTTTCACGATCCAAATCGGAGCATTAGAACAAAAGTTGAGTCGGAAGGTCGATGTATGGTCGGCGCCGCCCGCCGCGCCGCAGAGAAATGCCCGTAAATCGGTCGAAAATTGCTCAAATTTCAAAAACTAATACATTTTCGGAATCCTCTCGTCGAGACGAATCGAATGGTTTTTTCACGATCCAAATCGGAGCATTAGAACAAAAGTTGAGTCGGAAGGTCGATGTATGGTCGGCGCCGCCCGCCGCGCCGCAGAGAAATGACCGTAACTCGGTCGAAAATTGCTCAAATTTCAAAAACTAATACATTTTTGGAATCCTCTCGTCGAGACGAATCGAATGGTTTTTTCACGATCCAAATCGGAGCATTAGAACAAAAGTTGAGTCGGAAGGTCGATGTATGGTCGGCGCCGCCCGCCGCGCCACAGAGAAATGCCCGTAACTCGGTCGAAAATTGCTCAAATTTCACAAACTAATACATTCTTGGAATCCTCTCGTCGTGACGAATCGAATGGTTTTTTCACGATCCAAATCGGAGCATTAGAACAAAAGTTGAGTCGGAAGGTCGATGTATGGTCGGCGCCGCCCGCCGCGCCGCAGAGAAATGCCCGTAACTCGATCCAAAATCGCTCAAAATGCAAAAACTCATACATTTTCGGAATCCTCTCGTCATGAACAAACGAATGGTTTTTTTGTCATCCCATTTCGAGCATTTGGACGTGAGATAGCTTTTTTGCTTCCTGGTTAGTTGATGAAGAAAAACGCCCGTAACTCGGCCAAAAATTGCCCAAAATGCAAAAACTAACACATTTGTGGATTCCTCTCATCGTGAACAAACGAATGGTTTAATTACCATCCCATTTCGAGCATTAGAACAAAAGCTGATTTTTTTCCGGCGTGGAAGGTTGATGTATGGCCGGCGCCGCAGAGAAATGCCCGTAACTCGGTCGAAAATTGCTCAAATTTCAAAAACTAATACATTTTCGGAATCCTCTCGTCGAGACGAATCGAATGGTTTTTTCACGATCCAAATCGGAGCATTAGAACAAAAGTTGAGTCGGAAGGTCGATGTATGGTCGGCGCCGCCCGCCGCGCCGCAGAGAAATGCCCGTAACTCGGTCGAAAATTGCTCAAATTTCAAAAACTAATACATTTTTGGAATCCTCTCGTCGAGACGAATCGAATGGTTTTTTCACGATCCAAATCGGAGCATTAGAACAAAAGTTGAGTCGGAAGGTCGATGTATGGTCGGCGCCGCCCGCCGCGCCACAGAGAAATGCCCGTAACTCGGTCGAAAATTGCTCAAATTTCACAAACTAATACATTCTTGGAATCCTCTCGTCGAGACGAATCGAATGGTTTTTTCACGATCCAAATCGGAGCATTAGAACAAAAGTTGAGTCGGAAGGTCGATGTATGGTCGGCGCCGCCCGCCGCGCCGCAGAGAAATGCCCGTAACTCGGTCGAAAATCGCTCAAAATGCAAAAACTCATACATATTCGGAATCCTCTCGTCATGAACAAACGAATGGTTTTTTTGTCATCCCATTTCGAGCATTTGGACGTGAGATAGCTTTTTTGCTTCCTGGTTAGTTGATGAAGAAAAACGCCCGTAACTCGGCCAAAAATTGCCCAAAATGCAAAAACTAACACATTTGTGGATTCCTCTCATCGTGAACAAACGAATGGTTTAATTACCATCCAATTTCGAGCATTAGAACAAAAGCTGATTTTTTTCCGGCGTGGAAGGTTGATGTATGGCCGGCGCCGCAGAGAAATGCCCGTAACTCGGTCGAAAATTGCTCAAATTTCAAAAACTAATACATTTTCGGAATCCTCTCTTCAAGCACTATCGAATGGTTTTTTCACGATCCAAATCGGAGCATTAGAACAAAAGTTGAGTCGGAAGGTCGATGTATGGTCGGCGCCGCCCGCCGCGCCGCAGAGAAATGCCCGTAAATCGGTCGAAAATTGCTCAAATTTCAAAAACTAATACATTTTTGGAATCCTCTCGTCGTGACGAATCGAATGGTTTTTTCACGATCCAAATCGGAGCATTAGAACAAAAGTTGAGTCGGAAGGTCGATGTATGGTCGGCGCCGCCCGCCGCGCCGCAGAGAAATGCCCGTAACTCGGTCGAAAATTGCTCAAATTTCAAAAACTAATACATTTTTGGAATCCTCTCGTCGAGACGAATCGAATGGTTTTTTCACGATCCAAATCGGAGCATTAGAACAAAAGTTGAGTCGGAAGGTCGATGTATGGTCGGCGCCGCCCGCCGCGCCGCAGAGAAATGCCCGTAACTCGGTCGAAAATTGCTCAAATTTCACAAACTAATACATTCTTGGAATCCTCTCGTCGAGACGAATCGAATGGTTTTTTTGTCATCCCATTTCGAGCATTTGGACGTGAGATAGCTTTTTTGCTTCCTGGTTAGTTGATGAAGAAAAACGCCCGTAACTCGGCCAAAAATTGCCCAAAATGCAAAAACTAACACATTTTTGGATTCCTCTCATCGTGAACAAACGAATGGTTTAATTACCATCCCATTTCGACCATTAGAACAAAAGTTGATTTTTTTCCGGCGTGGAAGGTTGATGTATGGTCGGCGCCGCAGAGAAATACCCGTAACTCGGTCGAAAATTGCTCAAATTTCAAAAACTAATACATTTTCGGAATCCTCTCGTCGAGACGAATCGAATGGTTTTTTCACGATCCAAATCGGAGCATTAGAACAAAAGTTGAGTCGGAAGGTCGATGTATGGTCGGCGCCGCCCGCCGCGCCGCAGAGAAATGCCCGTAAATCGGTCGAAAATTGCTCAAATTTCAAAAACTAATACATTTTTGGAATCCTCTCGTCGTGACGAATCGAATGGTTTTTTCACGATCCAAATCGGAGCATTAGAACAAAAGTTGAGTCGGAAGGTCGATGTATGGTCGGCGCCGCCCGCCGCGCCGCAGAGAAATGCCCGTAACTCGGTCGAAAATTGCTCAAATTTCACAAACTAATACATTCTTGGAATCCTCTCGTCGAGACGAATCGAATGGTTTTTTCACGATCCAAATCGGAGCATTAGAACAAAAGTTGAGTCGGAAGGTCGATGTATGGTCGGCGCCGCCCGCCGCGCCGCAGAGAAATGCCCGTAACTCGATCCAAAATCGCTCAAAATGCAAAAACTCATACATTTTCGGAATCCTCTCGTCATGAACAAACGAATGGTTTTTTTGTCATCCCATTTCGAGCATTTGGACGTGAGATAGCTTTTTTGCTTCCTGGTTAGTTGATGAAGAAAAACGCCCGTAACTCGGCCAAAAATTGCCCAAAATGCAAAAACTAACACATTTTTGGATTCCTCTCATCGTGAACAAACGAATGGTTTAATTACCATCCCATTTCGACCATTAGAACAAAAGTTGATTTTTTTCCGGCGTGGAAGGTTGATGTATGGTCGGCGCCGCAGAGAAATACCCGTAACTCGGTCGAAAATTGCTCAAATTTCAAAAACTAATACATTTTCGGAATCCTCTCGTCGAGACGAATCGAATGGTTTTTTCACGATCCAAATCGGAGCATTAGAACAAAAGTTGAGTCGGAAGGTCGATGTATGGTCGGCGCCGCCCGCCGCGCCGCAGAGAAATGCCCGTAACTCGGTCGAAAATTGCTCAAATTTCACAAACTAATACATTCTTGGAATCCTCTCGTCGAGACGAATCGAATGGTTTTTTCACGATCCAAATCGGAGCATTAGAACAAAAGTTGAGTCGGGAGGTCGATGTATGGTCGGCGCCGCCCGCCGCGCCGCAGAGAAATGCCCGTAACTCGGTCGAAAATTGCTCAAATTTCAAAAACTAATACATTTTTGGAATCCTCTCGTCGAGACGAATCGAATGGTTTTTTCACGATCCAAATCGGAGCATTAGAACAAAAGTTGAGTCGGAAGGTCGATGTATGGTCGGCGCCGCCCGCCGCGCCGCAGAGAAATGCCCGTAACTCGGTCGAAAATTGCTCAAATTTCAAAAACTAATACATTTTTGGAATCCTCTCGTCGAGACGAATCGAATGGTTTTTTCACGATCCAAATCGGAGCATTAGAACAAAAGTTGAGTCGGAAGGTCGATGTATGGTCGGCGCCGCCCGCCGCGCCGCAGAGAAATGCCCGTAACTCGGTCGAAAATTGCTCAAATTTCACAAACTAATACATTCTTGGAATCCTCTCGTCGAGACGAATCGAATGGTTTTTTCACGATCCAAATCGGAGCATTAGAACAAAAGTTGAGTCGGAAGGTCGATGTATGGTCGGCGCCGCCCGCCGCGCCGCAGAGAAATGCCCGTAACTCGGTCGAAAATTGCTCAAATTTCAAAAACTAATACATTTTTGGAATCCTCTCGTCGTGACGAATCGAATGGTTTATTCACGATCCAAATCGGAGCATTAGAACAAAAGTTGAGTCGGAAGGTCGATGTATGGTCGGCGCCGCCCGCCGCGCCGCAGAGAAATGCCCGTAACTCGGTCGAAAATTGCTCAAATTTCAAAAACTAATACATTTTTGGAATCCTCTCGTCGTGACGAATCGAATGGTTTTTTCACGATCCAAATCGGAGCATTAGAACAAAAGTTGAGTCGGAAGGTCGATGTATGGTCGGCGCCGCCCGCCGCGCCGCAGAGAAATGCCCGTAACTCGATCCAAAATCGCTCAAAATGCAAAAACTCATACATTTTCGGAATCCTCTCGTCATGAACAAACGAATGGTTTTTTGTTCATCCCATTTCGAGCATTTGGACGTGAGATAGCTTTTTTGCTTCCTGGTTAGTTGATGAAGAAAAACGCCCGTAACTCGGCCAAAAATTGCCCAAAATGCAAAAACTAACACATTTTTGGATTCCTCTCATCGTGAACAAACGAATGGTTTAATTACCATCCCATTTCGACCATTAGAACAAAAGTTGATTTTTTTCCGGCGTGGAAGGTTGATGTATGGTCGGCGCCGCAGAGAAATACCCGTAACTCGGTCGAAAATTGCTCAAATTTCAAAAACTAATACATTTTCGGAATCCTCTCGTCGAGACGAATCGAATGGTTTTTTCACGATCCAAATCGGAGCATTAGAACAAAAGTTGAGTCGGAAGGTCGATGTATGGTCGGCGCCGCCCGCCGCGCCGCAGAGAAATGCCCGTAACTCGGTCGAAAATTGCTCAAATTTCAAAAACTAATACATTTTTGGAATCCTCTCGTCGTGACGAATCGAATGGTTTTTTCACGATCCAAATCGGAGCATTAGAACAAAAGTTGAGTCGGAAGGTCGATGTATGGTCGGCGCCGCCCGCCGCGCCGCAGAGAAATGCCCGTAACTCGATCCAAAATCGCTCAAAATGCAAAAACTCATACATTTTCGGAATCCTCTCGTCATGAACAAACGAATGGTTTTTTTGTCATCCCATTTCGAGCATTTGGACGTGAGATAGCTTTTTTGCTTCCTGGTTAGTTGATGAAGAAAAACGCCCGTAACTCGGCCAAAAATTGCCCAAAATGCAAAAACTAACACATTTTTGGATTCCTCTCATCGTGAACAAACGAATGGTTTAATTACCATCCCATTTCGACCATTAGAACAAAAGTTGATTTTTTTCCGGCGTGGAAGGTTGATGTATGGTCGGCGCCGCAGAGAAATACCCGTAACTCGGTCGAAAATTGCTCAAATTTCAAAAACTAATACATTTTCGGAATCCTCTCGTCGAGACGAATCGAATGGTTTTTTCACGATCCAAATCGGAGCATTAGAACAAAAGTTGAGTCGGAAGGTCGATGTATGGTCGGCGCCGCCCGCCGCGCCGCAGAGAAATGCCCGTAAATCGGTCGAAAATTGCTCAAATTTCAAAAACTAATACATTTTTGGAATCCTCTCGTCGTGACGAATCGAATGGTTTTTTCACGATCCAAATCGGAGCATTAGAACAAAAGTTGAGTCGGAAGGTCGATGTATGGTCGGCGCCGCCCGCCGCGCCGCAGAGAAATGCCCGTAACTCGGTCGAAAATTGCTCAAATTTCAAAAACTAATACATTTTTGGAATCCTCTCGTCGAGACGAATCGAATGGTTTTTTCACGATCCAAATCGGAGCATTAGAACAAAAGTTGAGTCGGAAGGTCGATGTATGGTCGGCGCCGCCCGCCGCGCCGCAGAGAAATGCCCGTAACTCGGTCGAAAATTGCTCAAATTTCACAAACTAATACATTCTTGGAATCCTCTCGTCGAGACGAATCGAATGGTTTTTTCACGATCCAAATCGGAGCATTAGAACAAAAGTTGAGTCGGAAGGTCGATGTATGGTCGGCGCCGCCCGCCGCGCCGCAGAGAAATGCCCGTAACTCGATCCAAAATCGCTCAAAATGCAAAAACTCATACATTTTCGGAATCCTCTCGTCATGAACAAACGAATGGTTTTTTTGTCATCCCATTTCGAGCATTTGGACGTGAGATAGCTTTTTTGCTTCCTGGTTAGTTGATGAAGAAAAACGCCCGTAACTCGGCCAAAAATTGCCCAAAATGCAAAAACTAACACATTTTTGGATTCCTCTCATCGTGAACAAACGAATGGTTTAATTACCATCCCATTTCGACCATTAGAACAAAAGTTGATTTTTTCCGGCGTGGAAGGTTGATGTATGGTCGGCGCCGCAGAGAAATACCCGTAACTCGGTCGAAAATTGCTCAAATTTCAAAAACTAATACATTTTCGGAATCCTCTCGTCGAGACGAATCGAATGGTTTTTTCACGATCCAAATCGGAGCATTAGAACAAAAGTTGAGTCGGAAGGTCGATGTATGGTCGGCGCCGCCCGCCGCGCCGCAGAGAAATGCCCGTAACTCGGTCGAAAATTGCTCAAATTTCAAAAACTAATACATTTTTGGAATCCTCTCGTCGAGACGAATCGAATGGTTTTTTCACGATCCAAATCGGAGCATTAGAACAAAAGTTGAGTCGGAAGGTCGATGTATGGTCGGCGCCGCCCGCCGCGCCGCAGAGAAATGCCCGTAACTCGGTCGAAAATTGCTCAAATTTCACAAACTAATACATTCTTGGAATCCTCTCGTCGAGACGAATCGAATGGTTTTTTCACGATCCAAATCGGAGCATTAGAACAAAAGTTGAGTCGGAAGGTCGATGTATGGTCGGCGCCGCCCGCCGCGCCGCAGAGAAATGCCCGTAACTCGGTCGAAAATTGCTCAAATTTCAAAAACTAATACATTTTTGGAATCCTCTCGTCGAGACGAATCGAATGGTTTTTTCACGATCCAAATCGGAGCATTAGAACAAAAGTTGAGTCGGAAGGTCGATGTATGGTCGGCGCCGCCCGCCGCGCCGCAGAGAAATGCCCGTAACTCGGTCGAAAATTGCTCAAATTTCAAAAACTAATACATTTTTGGAATCCTCTCGTCGAGACGAATCGAATGGTTTTTTCACGATCCAAATCGGAGCATTAGAACAAAAGTTGAGTCGGAAGGTCGATGTATGGTCGGCGCCGCCCGCCGCGCCGCAGAGAAATGCCCGTAACTCGGTCGAAAATTGCTCAAATTTCACAAACTAATACATTCTTGGAATCCTCTCGTCGAGACGAATCGAATGGTTTTTTCACGATCCAAATCGGAGCATTAGAACAAAAGTTGAGTCGGAAGGTCGATGTATGGTCGGCGCCGCCCGCCGCGCCGCAGAGAAATGCCCGTAACTCGGTCGAAAATTGCTCAAATTTCAAAAACTAATACATTTTTGGAATCCTCTCGTCGTGACGAATCGAATGGTTTTTTCACGATCCAAATCGGAGCATTAGAACAAAAGTTGAGTCGGAAGGTCGATGTATGGTCGGCGCCGCCCGCCGCGCCGCAGAGAAATGCCCGTAACTCGGTCGAAAATTGCTCAAATTTCAAAAACTAATACATTTTTGGAATCCTCTCGTCGTGACGAATCGAATGGTTTTTTCACGATCCAAATCGGAGCATTAGAACAAAAGTTGAGTCGGAAGGTCGATGTATGGTCGGCGCCGCCCGCCGCGCCGCAGAGAAATGCCCGTAACTCGATCCAAAATCGCTCAAAATGCAAAAACTCATACATTTTCGGAATCCTCTCGTCATGAACAAACGAATGGTTTTTTTGTCATCCCATTTCGAGCATTTGGACGTGAGATAGCTTTTTTGCTTCCTGGTTAGTTGATGAAGAAAAACGCCCGTAACTCGGCCAAAAATTGCCCAAAATGCAAAAACTAACACATTTTTGGATTCCTCTCATCGTGAACAAACGAATGGTTTAATTACCATCCCATTTCGACCATTAGAACAAAAGTTGATTTTTTCCGGCGTGGAAGGTTGATGTATGGTCGGCGCCGCAGAGAAATACCCGTAACTCGGTCGAAAATTGCTCAAATTTCAAAAACTAATACATTTTCGGAATCCTCTCGTCGAGACGAATCGAATGGTTTTTTCACGATCCAAATCGGAGCATTAGAACAAAAGTTGAGTCGGAAGGTCGATGTATGGTCGGCGCCGCCCGCCGCGCCGCAGAGAAATGCCCGTAACTCGGTCGAAAATTGCTCAAATTTCAAAAACTAATACATTTTTGGAATCCTCTCGTCGTGACGAATCGAATGGTTTTTTCACGATCCAAATCGGAGCATTAGAACAAAAGTTGAGTCGGAAGGTCGATGTATGGTCGGCGCCGCCCGCCGCGCCGCAGAGAAATGCCCGTAACTCGATCCAAAATCGCTCAAAATGCAAAAACTCATACATTTTCGGAATCCTCTCGTCATGAACACACGAATGCTGAATTCGTCAGCCCATGTCGAGCATTTGGACCTGAGATAGCTTTTTTGCTTCCTGGTTAGTTGATGAAGAAAAACGCCCGTAACTCGGCCAAAAATTGCCCAAAATGCAAAAACTAACACATTTTTGGATTCCTCTCATCGTGAACAAACGAATGGTTTAATTACCATCCCATTTCGACCATTAGAACAAAAGTTGATTATTTTCCGGCGTGGAAGGTTGATGTATGGTCGGCGCCGCAGAGAAATACCCGTAACTCGGTCGAAAATTGCTCAAATTTCAAAAACTAATACATTTTCGGAATCCTCTCGTCGAGACGAATCGAATGGTTTTTTCACGATCCAAATCGGAGCATTAGAACAAAAGTTGAGTCGGAAGGTCGATGTATGGTCGGTGCCGCCCGCCGCGCCGCAGAGAAATGCCCGTAAATCGGTCGAAAATTGCTCAAATTTCAAAAACTAATACATTTTTGGAATCCTCTCGTCGAGACGAATCGAATGGTTTTTTCACGATCCAAATCGGAGCATTAGAACAAAAGTTGAGTCGGAAGGTCGATGTATGGTCGGCGCCGCCCGCCGCGCCGCAGAGAAATGCCCGTAACTCGGTCGAAAATTGCTCAAATTTCACAAACTAATACATTCTTGGAATCCTCTCGTCGAGACGAATCGAATGGTTTTTTCACGATCCAAATCGGAGCATTAGAACAAAAGTTGAGTCGGAAGGTCGATGTATGGTCGGCGCCGCCCGCCGCGCCGCAGAGAAATGCCCGTAACTCGGTCGAAAATTGCTCAAATTTCACAAACTAATACATTCTTGGAATCCTCTCGTCGAGACGAATCGAATGGTTTTTTCACGATCCAAATCGGAGCATTAGAACAAAAGTTGAGTCGGAAGGTCGATGTATGGTCGGCGCCGCCCGCCGCGCCGCAGAGAAATGCCCGTAACTCGGTCGAAAATTGCTCAAATTTCAAAAACTAATACATTTTTGGAATCCTCTCGTCGAGACGAATCGAATGGTTTTTTCACGATCCAAATCGGAGCATTAGAACAAAAGTTGAGTCGGAAGGTCGATGTATGGTCGGCGCCGCCCGCCGCGCCGCAGAGAAATGCCCGTAACTCGGTCGAAAATTGCTCAAATTTCACAAACTAATACATTCTTGGAATCCTCTCGTCGAGACGAATCGAATGGTTTTTTCACGATCCAAATCGGAGCATTAGAACAAAAGTTGAGTCGGAAGGTCGATGTATGGTCGGCGCCGCCCGCCGCGCCGCAGAGAAATGCCCGTAACTCGGTCGAAAATTGCTCAAATTTCAAAAACTAATACATTTTTGGAATCCTCTCGTCGAGACGAATCGAATGGTTTTTTCACGATCCAAATCGGAGCATTAGAACAAAAGTTGAGTCGGAAGGTCGATGTATGGTCGGCGCCGCCCGCCGCGCCGCAGAGAAATGCCCGTAACTCGGTCGAAAATTGCTCAAATTTCAAAAACTAATACATTTTTGGAATCCTCTCGTCGAGACGAATCGAATGGTTTTTTCACGATCCAAATCGGAGCATTAGAACAAAAGTTGAGTCGGAAGGTCGATGTATGGTCGGCGCCGCCCGCCGCGCCGCAGAGAAATGCCCGTAACTCGGTCGAAAATTGCTCAAATTTCACAAACTAATACATTCTTGGAATCCTCTCGTCGAGACGAATCGAATGGTTTTTTCACGATCCAAATCGGAGCATTAGAACAAAAGTTGAGTCGGAAGGTCGATGTATGGTCGGCGCCGCCCGCCGCGCCGCAGAGAAATGCCCGTAACTCGGTCGAAAATTGCTCAAATTTCAAAAACTAATACATTTTTGGAATCCTCTCGTCGTGACGAATCGAATGGTTTTTTCACGATCCAAATCGGAGCATTAGAACAAAAGTTGAGTCGGAAGGTCGATGTATGGTCGGCGCCGCCCGCCGCGCCGCAGAGAAATGCCCGTAACTCGGTCGAAAATTGCTCAAATTTCAAAAACTAATACATTTTTGGAATCCTCTCGTCGTGACGAATCGAATGGTTTTTTCACGATCCAAATCGGAGCATTAGAACAAAAGTTGAGTCGGAAGGTCGATGTATGGTCGGCGCCGCCCGCCGCGCCGCAGAGAAATGCCCGTAACTCGATCCAAAATCGCTCAAAATGCAAAAACTCATACATTTTCGGAATCCTCTCGTCATGAACAAACGAATGGTTTTTGTCATCCCATTTCGCGAATTTGCCGGTGAGATTGCTTTTTGGCTTCGTTTTTTGTTGATTAACAAACACGCCCGTAACTCGGCCAAAAATTGCCCAAAATGCAAAAACTAACACATTTTTGGATTCCTCTCATCGTGAACAAACGAATGGTTTAATTACCATCCCATTTCGACCATTAGAACAAAAGTTGATTTTTTCCGGCGTGGAAGGTTGATGTATGGTCGGCGCCGCAGAGAAATACCCGTAACTCGGTCGAAAATTGCTCAAATTTCAAAAACTAATACATTTTCGGAATCCTCTCGTCGAGACGAATCGAATGGTTTTTTCACGATCCAAATCGGAGCATTAGAACAAAAGTTGAGTCGGAAGGTCGATGTATGGTCGGCGCCGCCCGCCGCGCCGCAGAGAAATGCCCGTAACTCGGTCGAAAATTGCTCAAATTTCAAAAACTAATACATTTTTGGAATCCTCTCGTCGTGACGAATCGAATGGTTTTTTCACGATCCAAATCGGAGCATTAGAACAAAAGTTGAGTCGGAAGGTCGATGTATGGTCGGCGCCGCCCGCCGCGCCGCAGAGAAATGCCCGTAACTCGATCCAAAATCGCTCAAAATGCAAAAACTCATACATTTTCGGAATCCTCTCGTCATGAACAAACGAATGGTTTTTTTGTCATCCCATTTCGAGCATTTGGACGTGAGATAGCTTTGTTGCTGCCTGGTTAGTTGATGAAGAAAAACGCCCGTAACTCGGCCAAAAATTGCCCAAAATGCAAAAACTAACACATTTTTGGATTCCTCTCATCGTGAACAAACGAATGGTTTAATTACCATCCCATTTCGACCATTAGAACAAAAGTTGATTTTTTTCCGGCGTGGAAGGTTGATGTATGGTCGGCGCCGCAGAGAAATACCCGTAACTCGGTCGAAAATTGCTCAAATTTCAAAAACTAATACATTTTCGGAATCCTCTCGTCGAGACGAATCGAATGGTTTTTTCACGATCCAAATCGGAGCATTAGAACAAAAGTTGAGTCGGAAGGTCGATGTATGGTCGGTGCCGCCCGCCGCGCCGCAGAGAAATGCCCGTAAATCGGTCGAAAATTGCTCAAATTTCAAAAACTAATACATTTTTGGAATCCTCTCGTCGAGACGAATCGAATGGTTTTTTCACGATCCAAATCGGAGCATTAGAACAAAAGTTGAGTCGGAAGGTCGATGTATGGTCGGAGCCGCCCGCCGCGCCGCAGAGAAATGCCCGTAACTCGGTCGAAAATTGCTCAAATTTCACAAACTAATACATTCTTGGAATCCTCTCGTCGAGACGAATCGAATGGTTTTTTCACGATCCAAATCGGAGCATTAGAACAAAAGTTGAGTCGGAAGGTCGATGTATGGTCGGCGCCGCCCGCCGCGCCGCAGAGAAATGCCCGTAACTCGGTCGAAAATTGCTCAAATTTCAAAAACTAATACATTTTTGGAATCCTCTCGTCGTGACGAATCGAATGGTTTTTTCACGATCCAAATCGGAGCATTAGAACAAAAGTTGAGTCGGAAGGTCGATGTATGGTCGGCGCCGCCCGCCGCGCCGCAGAGAAATGCCCGTAACTCGATCCAAAATCGCTCAAAATGCAAAAACTCATACATTTTCGGAATCCTCTCGTCATGAACAAACGAATGGTTTTTTTGTCATCCCATTTCGAGCATTTGGACGTGAGATTGCTTTTTTGCTTCCTGGTTTGTTGATTAACAAAAACGCCCGTAACTCGGCCAAAAATTGCCCAAAATGCAAAAACTAACACATTTTTGGATTCCTCTCATCGTGAACAAACGAATGGTTTAATTACCATCCCATTTCGACCATTAGAACAAAAGTTGATTTTTTTCCGGCGTGGAAGGTTGATGTATGGTCGGCGCCGCAGAGAAATACCCGTAACTCGGTCGAAAATTGCTCAAATTTCAAAAACTAATACATTTTCGGAATCCTCTCGTCGAGACGAATCGAATGGTTTTTTCACGATCCAAATCGGAGCATTAGAACAAAAGTTGAGTCGGAAGGTCGATGTATGGTCGGCGCCGCCCGCCGCGCCGCAGAGAAATGCCCGTAACTCGGTCGAAAATTGCTCAAATTTCAAAAACTAATACATTTTTGGAATCCTCTCGTCGAGACGAATCGAATGGTTTTTTCACGATCCAAATCGGAGCATTAGAACAAAAGTTGAGTCGGAAGGTCGATGTATGGTCGGCGCCGCCCGCCGCGCCGCAGAGAAATGCCCGTAACTCGGTCGAAAATTGCTCAAATTTCAAAAACTAATACATTTTTGGAATCCTCTCGTCGTGACGAATCGAATGGTTTTTTCACGATGCAAATCGGAGCATTAGAACAAAAGTTGAGTCGGAAGGTCGATGTATGGTCGGCGCCGCCCGCCGCGCCGCAGAGAAATGCCCGTAACTCGGTCGAAAATTGCTCAAATTTCAAAAACTAATACATTTTTGGAATCCTCTCGTCGAGACGAATCGAATGGTTTTTTCACGATCCAAATCGGAGCATTAGAACAAAAGTTGAGTCGGAAGGTCGATGTATGGTCGGCGCCGCCCGCCGCGCCGCAGAGAAATGCCCGTAACTCGGTCGAAAATTGCTCAAATTTCACAAACTAATACATTCTTGGAATCCTCTCGTCGAGACGAATCGAATGGTTTTTTCACGATCCAAATCGGAGCATTAGAACAAAAGTTGAGTCGGAAGGTCGATGTATGGTCGGCGCCGCCCGCCGCGCCGCAGAGAAATGCCCGTAACTCGGTCGAAAATTGCTCAAATTTCAAAAACTAATACATTTTTGGAATCCTCTCGTCGTGACGAATCGAATGGTTTTTTCACGATCCAAATCGGAGCATTAGAACAAAAGTTGAGTCGGAAGGTCGATGTATGGTCGGCGCCGCCCGCCGCGCCTCAGAGAAATGCCCGTAACTCGATCCAAAATCGCTCAAAATGCAAAAACTCATACATTTTCGGAATCCTCTCGTCATGAACAAACGAATGGTTTTTTTGTCATCCCATTTCGAGCATTTGGACGTGAGATAGCTTTTTTGCTTCCTGGTTAGTTGATGAAGAAAAACGCCCGTAACTCGGCCAAAAATTGCCCAAAATGCAAAAACTAACACATTTTTGGATTCCTCTCATCGTGAACAAACGAATGGTTTAATTACCATCCCATTTCGACCATTAGAACAAAAGTTGATTTTTTTCCGGCGTGGAAGGTTGATGTATGGTCGGCGCCGCAGAGAAATGCCCGTAACTCGGTCGAAAATTGCTCAAATTTCAAAAACTAATACATTTTCGGAATCCTCTCGTCGAGACGAATCGAATGGTTTTTTCACGATCCAAATCGGAGCATTAGAACAAAAGTTGAGTCGGAAGGTCGATGTATGGTCGGCGCCGCCCGCCGCGCCGCAGAGAAATGCCCGTAACTCGGTCGAAAATTGCTCAAATTTCAAAAACTAATACATTTTTGGAATCCTCTCGTCGAGACGAATCGAATGGTTTTTTCACGATCCAAATCGGAGCATTAGAACAAAAGTTGAGTCGGAAGGTCGATGTATGGTCGGCGCCGCCCGCCGCGCCGCAGAGAAATGCCCGTAACTCGGTCGAAAATTGCTCAAATTTCAAAAACTAATACATTTTTGGAATCCTCTCGTCGAGACGAATCGAATGGTTTTTTCACGATCCAAATCGGAGCATTAGAACAAAAGTTGAGTCGGAAGGTCGATGTATGGTCGGCGCCGCCCGCCGCGCCGCAGAGAAATGCCCGTAACTCGGTCGAAAATCGCTCAAAATGCAAAAACTCATACATATTCGGAATCCTCTCGTCATGAACAAACGAATGGTTTTTTTGTCATCCCATTTCGAGCATTTGGACGTGAGATAGCTTTTTTGCTTCCTGGTTAGTTGATGAAGAAAAACGCCCGTAACTCGGCCAAAAATTGCCCAAAATGCAAAAACTAACACATTTTTGGATTCCTCTCATCGTGAACAAACGAATGGTTTAATTACCATCCCATTTCGAGCATTAGAATAAAAGTTGATTGTTTTCCGGCGTGGAAGGTTGATGTATGGTCGGCGCCGCAGAGAAATGCCCGTAACTCGGTCGAAAATTGCTCAAATTTCAAAAACTAATACATTTTCGGAATCCTCTCGTCAAGCACTATCGAATGGTTTTTTCATCGTTTAATTTCGAGCATTTGGGTGAGAGATATTATTGATTTTCGCGGATTGCAGATTGAGAAAAATGCTGGTTATTCGGTCGAGAACTTTTCAAAATGCAAAATGTAATACAGATTCGGAATCCTCTCTTCAAGCACTATCGAATGGTTTTTTCACGATCCAAATCGGAGCATTAGAACAAAAGTTGAGTCGGAAGGTCGATGTATGGTCAGCGCCGCCCGCCGCGCCGCAGAGAAATGCACGTAACTCGGTCGAAAATTGCTCAAATTTCAAAAACTAATACATTTTTGGAATCCTCTCGTCGAGACGAATCGAATGGTTTTTTCACGATCCAAATCGGAGCATTAGAACAAAAGTTGAGTCGGAAGGTCGATGTATGGTCGGCGCCGCCCGCCGCGCCGCAGAGAAATGCCCGTAACTCGGTCGAAAATTGCTCAAATTTCAAAAACTAATACATTTTTGGAATCCTCTCGTCGAGACGAATCGAATGGTTTTTTCACGATCCAAATCGGAGCATTAGAACAAAAGTTGAGTCGGAAGGTCGATGTATGGTCGGCGCCGCCCGCCGCGCCGCAGAGAAATGCCCGTAACTCGGTCGAAAATTGCTCAAATTTCAAAAACTAATACATTTTTGGAATCCTCTCGTCGAGACGAATCGAATGGTTTTTTCACGATCCAAATCGGAGCATTAGAACAAAAGTTGAGTCGGAAGGTCGATGTATGGTCGGCGCCGCCCGCCGCGCCGCAGAGAAATGCCCGTAACTCGGTCGAAAATCGCTCAAAATGCAAAAACTCATACATATTCGGAATCCTCTCGTCATGAACAAACGAATGGTTTTTTTGTCATCCCATTTCGAGCATTTGGACGTGAGATAGCTTTTTTGCTTCCTGGTTAGTTGATGAAGAAAAACGCCCGTAACTCGGCCAAAAATTGCCCAAAATGCAAAAACTAACACATTTTTGGATTCCTCTCATCGTGAACAAACGAATGGTTTAATTACCATCCCATTTCGAGCATTAGAATAAAAGTTGATTTTTTCCGGCGTGGAAGGTTGATGTATGGTCGGCGCCGCAGAGAAATGCCCGTAACTCGGTCGAAAATTGCTCAAATTTCAAAAACTAATACATTTTCGGAATCCTCTCGTCAAGCACTATCGAATGGTTTTTTCATCGTTTAATTTCGAGCATTTGGGTGAGAGATATTATTGATTTTCGCGGATTGCAGATTGAGAAAAATGCTGGTTATTCGGTCGAGAACTTTTCAAAATGCAAAATGTAATACAGATTCGGAATCCTCTCTTCAAGCACTATCGAATGGTTTTTTCACGATCCAAATCGGAGCATTAGAACAAAAGTTGAGTCGGAAGGTCGATGTATGGTCAGCGCCGCCCGCCGCGCCGCAGAGAAATGCCCGTAACTCGGTCGAAAATTGCTCAAATTTCAAAAACTAATACATTTTTGGAATCCTCTCGTCGAGACGAATCGAATGGTTTTTTCACGATCCAAATCGGAGCATTAGAACAAAAGTTGAGTCGGAAGGTCGATGTATGGTCGGCGCCGCCCGCCGCGCCGCAGAGAAATGCCCGTAACTCGGTCGAAAATTGCTCAAATTTCAAAAACTAATACATTTTTGGAATCCTCTCGTCGAGACGAATCGAATGGTTTTTTCACGATCCAAATCGGAGCATTAGAACAAAAGTTGAATCGGAAGGTCGATGTATGGTCGGCGCCGCCCGCCGCGCCGCAGAGAAATGCCCGTAACTCGGTCGAAAATTGCTCAAATTTCAAAAACTAATACATTTTTGGAATCCTCTCGTCGAGACGAATCGAATGGTTTTTTCACGATCCAAATCGGAGCATTAGAACAAAAGTTGAGTCGATAGGTCGATGTATGGTCGGCGCCGCCCGCCGCGCCGCAGAGAAATGCCCGTAACTCGGTCGAAAATTGCTCAAATTTCAAAAACTAATACATTTTTGGAATCCTCTCGTCGAGACGAATCGAATGGTTTTTTCACGATCCAAATCGGAGCATTAGAACAAAAGTTGAGTCGGAAGGTCGATGTATGGTCGGCGCCGCCCGCCGCGCCGCAGAGAAATGCCCGTAACTCGGTCGAAAATTGCTCAAAATGCAAAAACTCATACATATTCGGAATCCTCTCGTCAAGAACAAACGAATGGTTTTTTAGTCATAACATTTCGAGCATTTGGACGTGAGATAGCTTTTTTGCTTCCTGGTTAGTTGATGAAGAAAAACGCCCGTAACTCGGCCAAAAATTGCCCAAAATGCAAAAACTAACACATTTTTGGATTCCTCTCATCGTGAACAAACGAATGGTTTAATTACCATCCCATTTCGAGCATTAGAATAAAAGTTGATTTTTTCCGGCGTGGAAGGTTGATGTATGGTCGGCGCCGCAGAGAAATGCCCGTAACTCGGTCGAAAATTGCTCAAATTTCAAAAACTAATACATTTTCGGAATCCTCTCGTCAAGCACTATCGAATGGTTTTTTCATCGTTTAATTTCGAGCATTTGGGTGAGAGATATTATTGATTTTCGCGGATTGCAGATTGAGAAAAATGCTGGTTATTCGGTCGAGAACTTTTCAAAATGCAAAATGTAATACAGATTCGGAATCCTCTCTTCAAGCACTATCGAATGGTTTTTTCACGATCCAAATCGGAGCATTAGAACAAAAGTTGAGTCGGAAGGTCGATGTATGGTCGGCGCCGCCCGCCGCGCCGCAGAGAAATGCACGTAACTCGGTCGAAAATTGCTCAAATTTCAAAAACTAATACATTTTTGGAATCCTCTCGTCGAGACGAATCGAATGGTTTTTTCACGATCCAAATCGGAGCATTAGAACAAAAGTTGAATCGGAAGGTCGATGTATGGTCGGCGCCGCCCGCCGCGCCGCAGAGAAATGCCCGTAACTCGGTCGAAAATTGCTCAAATTTCAAAAACTAATACATTTTTGGAATCCTCTCGTCGAGACGAATCGAATGGTTTTTTCACGATCCAAATCGGAGCATTAGAACAAAAGTTGAGTCGGAAGGTCGATGTATGGTCGGCGCCGCCCGCCGCGCCGCAGAGAAATGCCCGTAACTCGGTCGAAAATTGCTCAAATTTCAAAAACTAATACATTTTTGGAATCCTCTCGTCGAGACGAATCGAATGGTTTTTTCACGATCCAAATCGGAGCATTAGAACAAAAGTTGAATCGGAAGGTCGATGTATGGTCGGCGCCGCCCGCCGCGCCGCAGAGAAATGCCCGTAACTCGGTCGAAAATTGCTCAAATTTCAAAAACTAATACATTTTTGGAATCCTCTCGTCGAGACGAATCGAATGGTTTTTTCACGATCCAAATCGGAGCATTAGAACAAAAGTTGAGTCGGAAGGTCGATGTATGGTCGGCGCCGCCCGCCGCGCCGCAGAGAAATGCCCGTAACTCGGTCGAAAATTGCTCAAAATGCAAAAACTCATACATATTCGGAAGCGTCTCGTCATGAAAAAACGATTGGTTTTTGTTTCTTCCCATTTCGAGAATTTGGACGTGAGATAGCTTTTTTGCTTCCTGGTTAGTTGATGAAGAAAAACGCCCGTAACTCGGCCAAAAATTGCCCAAAATGCAAAAACTAACACATTTTTGGATTCCTCTCATCGTGAACAAACGAATGGTTTAATTACCATCCCATTTCGAGCATTAGAATAAAAGTTGATTTTTTCCGGCGTGGAAGGTTGATGTATGGTCGGCGCCGCAGAGAAATGCCCGTAACTCGGTCGAAAATTGCTCAAATTTCAAAAACTAATACATTTTCGGAATCCTCTCGTCAAGCACTATCGAATGGTTTTTTCATCGTTTAATTTCGAGCATTTGGGTGAGAGATATTATTGATTTTCGCGGATTGCAGATTGAGAAAAATGCTGGTTATTCGGTCGAGAACTTTTCAAAATGCAAAATGTAATACAGATTCGGAATCCTCTCTTCAAGCACTATCGAATGGTTTTTTCACGATCCAAATCGGAGCATTAGAACAAAAGTTGAGTCGGAAGGTCGATGTATGGTCAGCGCCGCCCGCCGCGCCGCAGAGAAATGCACGTAACTCGGTCGAAAATTGCTCAAATTTCAAAAACTAATACATTTTTGGAATCCTCTCGTCGAGACGAATCGAATGGTTTTTTCACGATCCAAATCGGAGCATTAGAACAAAAGTTGAATCGGAAGGTCGATGTATGGTCGGCGCCGCCCGCCGCGCCGCAGAGAAATGCCCGTAACTCGGTCGAAAATTGCTCAAATTTCAAAAACTAATACATTTTTGGAATCCTCTCGTCGAGACGAATCGAATGGTTTTTTCACGATCCAAATCGGAGCATTAGAACAAAAGTTGAATCGGAAGGTCGATGTATGGTCGGCGCCGCCCGCCGCGCCGCAGAGAAATGCCCGTAACTCGGTCGAAAATTGCTCAAATTTCAAAAACTAATACATTTTTGGAATCCTCTCGTCGAGACGAATCGAATGGTTTTTTCACGATCCAAATCGGAGCATTAGAACAAAAGTTGAATCGGAAGGTCGATGTATGGTCGGCGCCGCCCGCCGCGCCGCAGAGAAATGCCCGTAACTCGGTCGAAAATTGCTCAAATTTCAAAAACTAATACATTTTTGGAATCCTCTCGTCGAGACGAATCGAATGGTTTTTTCACGATCCAAATCGGAGCATTAGAACAAAAGTTGAGTCGGAAGGTCGATGTATGGTCGGCGCCGCCCGCCGCGCCGCAGAGAAATGCCCGTAACTCGGTCGAAAATTGCTCAAAATGCAAAAACTCATACATATTCGGAATCCTCTCGTCATGAACAAACGAATGGTTTTTTTGTCATCCCATTTCGAGCATTTGGACGTGAGATAGCTTTTTTGCTTCCTGGTTAGTTGATGAAGAAAAACGCCCGTAACTCGGCCAAAAATTGCCCAAAATGCAAAAACTAACACATTTTTGGATTCCTCTCATCGTGAACAAACGAATGGTTTAATTACCATCCCATTTCGAGCATTAGAATAAAAGTTGATTTTTTCCGGCGTGGAAGGTTGATGTATGGTCGGCGCCGCAGAGAAATGCCCGTAACTCGGTCGAAAATTGCTCAAATTTCAAAAACTAATACATTTTCGGAATCCTCTCGTCAAGCACTATCGAATGGTTTTTTCATCGTTTAATTTCGAGCATTTGGGTGAGAGATATTATTGATTTTCGCGGATTGCAGATTGAGAAAAATGCTGGTTATTCGGTCGAGAACTTTTCAAAATGCAAAATGTAATACAGATTCGGAATCCTCTCTTCAAGCACTATCGAATGGTTTTTTCACGATCCAAATCGGAGCATTAGAACAAAAGTTGAGTCGGAAGGTCGATGTATGGTCAGCGCCGCCCGCCGCGCCGCAGAGAAATGCACGTAACTCGGTCGAAAATTGCTCAAATTTCAAAAACTAATACATTTTTGGAATCCTCTCGTCGAGACGAATCGAATGGTTTTTTCACGATCCAAATCGGAGCATTAGAACAAAAGTTGAATCGGAAGGTCGATGTATGGTCGGCGCCGCCCGCCGCGCCGCAGAGAAATGCCCGTAACTCGGTCGAAAATTGCTCAAATTTCAAAAACTAATACATTTTCGGAATCCTCTCGTCAAGCACTATCGAATGGTTTTTTCATCGTTTAATTTCGAGCATTTGGGTGAGAGATATTATTGATTTTCGCGGATTGCAGATTGAGAAAAATGCTGGTTATTCGGTCGAGAATTTTTCAAAATGCAAAATGTAATACAGATTCGGAATCCTCTCTTCAAGCACTATCGAATGGTTTTTTCACGATCCAAATCGGAGCATTAGAACAAAAGTTGAATCGGAAGGTCGATGTATGGTCGGCGCCGCCCGCCGCGCCGCAGAGAAATGCCCGTAACTCGGTCGAAAATTGCTCAAATTTCAAAAACTAATACATTTTTGGAATCCTCTCGTCGAGACGAATCGAATGGTTTTTTCACGATCCAAATCGGAGCATTAGAACAAAAGTTGAATCGGAAGGTCGATGTATGGTCGGCGCCGCCCGCCGCGCCGCAGAGAAATGCCCGTAACTCGGTCGAAAATTGCTCAAATTTCAAAAACTAATACATTTTTGGAATCCTCTCGTCGAGACGAATCGAATGGTTTTTTCACGATCCAAATCGGAGCATTAGAACAAAAGTTGAGTCGGAAGGTCGATGTATGGTCGGCGCCGCCCGCCGCGCCGCAGAGAAATGCCCGTAACTCGGTCGAAAATTGCTCAAAATGCAAAAACTCATACATATTCGGAATCCTCTCGTCATGAACAAACGAATGGTTTTTTTGTCATCCCATTTCGAGCATTTGGACGTGAGATAGCTTTTTTGCTTCCTGGTTAGTTGATGAAGAAAAACGCCCGTAACTCGGCCAAAAATTGCCCAAAATGCAAAAACTAACACATTTTTGGATTCCTCTCATCGTGAACAAACGAATGGTTTAATTACCATCCCATTTCGAGCATTAGAATAAAAGTTGATTTCGTTCCGGCGTGGAAGGTTGATGTATGGTCGGCGCCGCAGAGAAATGCCCGTAACTCGGTCGAAAATTGCTCAAATTTCAAAAACTAATACATTTTCGGAATCCTCTCGTCAAGCACTATCGAATGGTTTTTTCATCGTTTAATTTCGAGCATTTGGGTGAGAGATATTATTGATTTTCGCGGATTGCAGATTGAGAAAAATGCTGGTTATTCGGTCGAGAACTTTTCAAAATGCAAAATGTAATACAGATTCGGAATCCTCTCTTCCAGCACTATCGAATAGTTTTTCACGATCCAAATCGGAGCATTAGAACAAAAGTTGAGTCGGAAGGTCGATGTATGGTCAGCGCCGCCCGCCGCGCCGCAGAGAAATGCACGTAACTCGGTCGAAAATTGCTCAAATTTCAAAAACTAATACATTTTTGGAATCCTCTCGTCGAGACGAATCGAATGGTTTTTTCACGATCCAAATCGGAGCATTAGAACAAAAGTTGAATCGGAAGGTCGATGTATGGTCGGCGCCGCCCGCCGCGCCGCAGAGAAATGCCCGTAACTCGGTCGAAAATTGCTCAAATTTCAAAAACTAATACATTTTTGGAATCCTCTCGTCGAGACGAATCGAATGGTTTTTTCACGATCCAAATCGGAGCATTAGAACAAAAGTTGAGTCGGAAGGTCGATGTATGGTCGGCGCCGCCCGCCGCGCCGCAGAGAAATGCCCGTAACTCGGTCGAAAATTGCTCAAAATGCAAAAACTCATACATATTCGGAATCCTCTCGTCATGAACAAACGAATGGTTTTTTTGTCATCCCATTTCGAGCATTTGGACGTGAGATAGCTTTTTGCTTCCTGGTTAGTTGATGAAGAAAAACGCCCGTAACTCGGCCAAAAATTGCCCAAAATGCAAAAACTAACACATTTTTGGATTCCTCTCATCGTGAACAAACGAATGGTTTAATTACCATCCCATTTCGAGCATTAGAATAAAAGTTGATTTTTTTCCGGCGTGGAAGGTTGATGTATGGTCGGCGCCGCAGAGAAATGCCCGTAACTCGGTCGAAAATTGCTCAAATTTCAAAAACTAATACATTTTCGGAATCCTCTCGTCAAGCACTATCGAATGGTTTTTTCATCGTTTAATTTCGAGTATTTGGGTGAGAGATATTATTGATTTTCGCGGATTGCAGATTGAGAAAAATGCTGGTTATTCGGTCGAGAACTTTTCAAAATGCAAAATGTAATACAGATTCGGAATCCTCTCTTCAAGCACTATCGAATGGTTTTTTCACGATCCAAATCGGAGCATTAGAACAAAAGTTGAATCGGAAGGTCGATGTATGGTCGGCGCCGCCCGCCGCGCCGCAGAGAAATGCCCGTAACTCGGTCGAAAATTGCTCAAATTTCAAAAACTAATACATTTTTGGAATCCTCTCGTCGAGACGAATCGAATGGTTTTTTCACGATCCAAATCGGAGCATTAGAACAAAAGTTGAGTCGGAAGGTCGATGTATGGTCGGCGCCGCCCGCCGCGCCGCAGAGAAATGCCCGTAACTCGGTCGAAAATTGCTCAAAATGCAAAAACTCATACATATTCGGAATCCTCTCGTCATGAACAAACGAATGGTTTTTTTGTCATCCCATTTCGAGCATTTGGACGTGAGATAGCTTTTTTGCTTCCTGGTTAGTTGATGAAGAAAAACGCCCGTAACTCGGCCAAAAATTGCCCAAAATGCAAAAACTAACACATTTTTGGATTCCTCTCATCGTGAACAAACGAATGGTTTAATTACCATCCCATTTCGAGCATTAGAATAAAAGTTGATTTTTTCCGGCGTGGAAGGTTGATGTATGGTCGGCGCCGCAGAGAAATGCCCGTAACTCGGTCGAAAATTGCTCAAATTTCAAAAACTAATACATTTTCGGAATCCTCTCGTCAAGCACTATCGAATGGTTTTTTCATCGTTTAATTTCGAGTATTTGGGTGAGAGATATTATTGATTTTCGCGGATTGCAGATTGAGAAAAATGCTGGTTATTCGGTCGAGAACTTTTCAAAATGCAAAATGTAATACAGATTCGGAATCCTCTCTTCAAGCACTATCGAATGGTTTTTTCACGATCCAAATCGGAGCATTAGAACAAAAGTTGAGTCGGAAGGTCGATGTATGGTCAGCGCCGCCCGCCGCGCCGCAGAGAAATGCACGTAACTCGGTCGAAAATTGCTCAAATTTCAAAAACTAATACATTTTTGGAATCCTCTCGTCGAGACGAATCGAATGGTTTTTTCACGATCCAAATCGGAGCATTAGAACAAAAGTTGAATCGGAAGGTCGATGTATGGTCGGCGCCGCCCGCCGCGCCGCAGAGAAATGCCCGTAACTCGGTCGAAAATTGCTCAAATTTCAAAAACTAATACATTTTTGGAATCCTCTCGTCGAGACGAATCGAATGGTTTTTTCACGATCCAAATCGGAGCATTAGAACAAAAGTTGAATCGGAAGGTCGATGTATGGTCGGCGCCGCCCGCCGCGCCGCAGAGAAATGCCCGTAACTCGGTCGAAAATTGCTCAAATTTCAAAAACTAATACATTTTTGGAATCCTCTCGTCGAGACGAATCGAATGGTTTTTTCACGATCCAAATCGGAGCATTAGAACAAAAGTTGAATCGGAAGGTCGATGTATGGTCGGCGCCGCCCGCCGCGCCGCAGAGAAATGCCCGTAACTCGGTCGAAAATTGCTCAAATTTCAAAAACTAATACATTTTTGGAATCCTCTCGTCATGAACAAACGAATGGTTTTTTTGTCATCCCATTTCGAGCATTTGGACGTGAGATAGCTTTTTTGCTTCCTGGTTAGTTGATGAAGAAAAACGCCCGTAACTCGGCCAAAAATTGCCCAAAATGCAAAAACTAACACATTTTTGGATTCCTCTCATCGTGAACAAACGAATGGTTTAATTACCATCCCATTTCGAGCATTAGAATAAAAGTTGATTTTTTTCCGGCGTGGAAGGTTGATGTATGGTCGGCGCCGCAGAGAAATGCCCGTAACTCGGTCGAAAATTGCTCAAATTTCAAAAACTAATACATTTTCGGAATCCTCTCGTCAAGCACTATCGAATGGTTTTTTCATCGTTTAATTTCGAGCATTTGGGTGAGAGATATTATTGATTTTCGCGGATTGCAGATTGAGAAAAATGCTGGTTATTCGGTCGAGAACTTTTCAAAATGCAAAATGTAATACAGATTCGGAATCCTCTCTTCAAGCACTATCGAATGGTTTTTTCACGATCCAAATCGGAGCATTAGAACAAAAGTTGAGTCGGAAGGTCGATGTATGGTCAGCGCCGCCCGCCGCGCCGCAGAGAAATGCACGTAACTCGGTCGAAAATTGCTCAAATTTCAAAAACTAATACATTTTTGGAATCCTCTCGTCGAGACGAATCGAATGGTTTTTTCACGATCCAAATCGGAGCATTAGAACAAAAGTTGAATCGGAAGGTCGATGTATGGTCGGCGCCGCCCGCCGCGCCGCAGAGAAATGCCCGTAACTCGGTCGAAAATTGCTCAAATTTCAAAAACTAATACATTTTTGGAATCCTCTCGTCGAGACGAATCGAATGGTTTTTTCACGATCCAAATCGGAGCATTAGAACAAAAGTTGAGTCGGAAGGTCGATGTATGGTCGGCGCCGCCCGCCGCGCCGCAGAGAAATGCCCGTAACTCGGTCGAAAATTGCTCAAAATGCAAAAACTCATACATATTCGGAATCCTCTCGTCATGAACAAACGAATGGTTTTTTTGTCATCCCATTTCGATCATTGGGCCGTGAGATCGCTTTTTTGGTTCCGGGTTTTTTGATGAATAAACACGCCCGTAACTCGGCCAAAAATTGCCCAAAATGCAAAAACTAACACATTTTTGGATTCCTCTCATCGTGAACAAACGAATGGTTTAATTACCATCCCATTTCGAGCATTAGAATAAAAGTTGATTTTTTCCGGCGTGGAAGGTTGATGTATGGTCGGCGCCGCAGAGAAATGCCCGTAACTCGGTCGAAAATTGCTCAAATTTCAAAAACTAATACATTTTCGGAATCCTCTCGTCAAGCACTATCGAATGGTTTTTTCATCGTTTAATTTCGAGTATTTGGGTGAGAGATATTATTGATTTTCGCGGATTGCAGATTGAGAAAAATGCTGGTTATTCGGTCGAGAACTTTTCAAAATGCAAAATGTAATACAGATTCGGAATCCTCTCTTCAAGCACTATCGAATGGTTTTTTCACGATCCAAATCGGAGCATTAGAACAAAAGTTGAGTCGGAAGGTCGATGTATGGTCAGCGCCGCCCGCCGCGCCGCAGAGAAATGCACGTAACTCGGTCGAAAATTGCTCAAATTTCAAAAACTAATACATTTTTGGAATCCTCTCGTCGAGACGAATCGAATGGTTTTTTCACGATCCAAATCGGAGCATTAGAACAAAAGTTGAATCGGAAGGTCGATGTATGGTCGGCGCCGCCCGCCGCGCCGCAGAGAAATGCCCGTAACTCGGTCGAAAATTGCTCAAAATGCAAAAACTCATACATATTCGGAATCCTCTCGTCATGAACAAACGAATGGTTTTTTTGTCATCCCATTTCGAGCATTTGGACGTGAGATAGCTTTTTGCTTCCTGGTTAGTTGATGAAGAAAAACGCCCGTAACTCGGCCAAAAATTGCCCAAAATGCAAAAACTAACACATTTTTGGATTCCTCTCATCGTGAACAAACGAATGGTTTAATTACCATCCCATTTCGAGCATTAGAATAAAAGTTGATTTTTTTCCGGCGTGGAAGGTTGATGTATGGTCGGCGCCGCAGAGAAATGCCCGTAACTCGGTCGAAAATTGCTCAAATTTCAAAAACTAATACATTTTCGGAATCCTCTCGTCAAGCACTATCGAATGGTTTTTTCATCGTTTAATTTCGAGCATTTGGGTGAGAGATATTATTGATTTTCGCGGATTGCAGATTGAGAAAAATGCTGGTTATTCGGTCGAGAACTTTTCAAAATGCAAAATGTAATACAGATTCGGAATCCTCTCTTCAAGCACTATCGAATGGTTTTTTCACGATCCAAATCGGAGCATTAGAACAAAAGTTGAGTCGGAAGGTCGATGTATGGTCGGCGCCGCCCGCCGCGCCGCAGAGAAATGCACGTAACTCGGTCGAAAATTGCTCAAATTTCAAAAACTAATACATTTTTGGAATCCTCTCGTCGAGACGAATCGAATGGTTTTTTCACGATCCAAATCGGAGCATTAGAACAAAAGTTGAATCGGAAGGTCGATGTATGGTCGGCGCCGCCCGCCGCGCCGCAGAGAAATGCCCGTAACTCGGTCGAAAATTGCTCAAATTTCAAAAACTAATACATTTTTGGAATCCTCTCGTCGAGACGAATCGAATGGTTTTTTCACGATCCAAATCGGAGCATTAGAACAAAAGTTGAATCGGAAGGTCGATGTATGGTCGGCGCCGCCCGCCGCGCCGCAGAGAAATGCCCGTAACTCGGTCGAAAATTGCTCAAATTTCAAAAACTAATACATTTTTGGAATCCTCTCGTCGAGACGAATCGAATGGTTTTTTCACGATCCAAATCGGAGCATTAGAACAAAAGTTGAGTCGGAAGGTCGATGTATGGTCGGCGCCGCCCGCCGCGCCGCAGAGAAATGCCCGTAACTCGGTCGAAAATTGCTCAAAATGCAAAAACTCATACATATTCGGAATCCTCTCGTCATGAACAAACGAATGGTTTTTTTGTCATCCCATTTCGAGCATTTGGACGTGAGATAGCTTTTTTGCTTCCTGGTTAGTTGATGAAGAAAAACGCCCGTAACTCGGCCAAAAATTGCCCAAAATGCAAAAACTAACACATTTTTGGATTCCTCTCATCGTGAACAAACGAATGGTTTAATTACCATCCCATTTCGAGCATTAGAATAAAAGTTGATTTTTTTCCGGCGTGGAAGGTTGATGTATGGTCGGCGCCGCAGAGAAATGCCCGTGACTCGGTCGAAAATTGCTCAAATTTCAAAAACTAATACATTTTCGGAATCCTCTCGTCAAGCACTATCGAATGGTTTTTTCATCGTTTAATTTCGAGCATTTGGGTGAGAGATATTATTGATTTTCGCGGATTGCAGATTGAGAAAAATGCTGGTTATTCGGTCGAGAACTTTTCAAAATGCAAAATGTAATACAGATTCGGAATCCTCTCTTCAAGCACTATCGAATGGTTTTTTCACGATCCAAATCGGAGCATTAGAACAAAAGTTGAGTCGGAAGGTCGATGTATGGTCGGCGCCGCCCGCCGCGCCGCAGAGAAATGCACGTAACTCGGTCGAAAATTGCTCAAATTTCAAAAACTAATACATTTTTGGAATCCTCTCGTCGAGACGAATCGAATGGTTTTTTCACGATCCAAATCGGAGCATTAGAACAAAAGTTGAATCGGAAGGTCGATGTATGGTCGGCGCCGCCCGCCGCGCCGCAGAGAAATGCCCGTAACTCGGTCGAAAATTGCTCAAATTTCAAAAACTAATACATTTTTGGAATCCTCTCGTCGAGACGAATCGAATGGTTTTTTCACGATCCAAATCGGAGCATTAGAACAAAAGTTGAATCGGAAGGTCGATGTATGGTCGGCGCCGCCCGCCGCGCCGCAGAGAAATGCCCGTAACTCGGTCGAAAATTGCTCAAATTTCAAAAACTAATACATTTTTGGAATCCTCTCGTCGAGACGAATCGAATGGTTTTTTCACGATCCAAATCGGAGCATTAGAACAAAAGTTGAGTCGGAAGGTCGATGTATGGTCGGCGCCGCCCGCCGCGCCGCAGAGAAATGCCCGTAACTCGGTCGAAAATTGCTCAAATTTCAAAAACTAATACATTTTTGGAATCCTCTCGTCGAGACGAATCGAATGGTTTTTTCACGATCCAAATCGGAGCATTAGAACAAAAGTTGAGTCGGAAGGTCGATGTATGGTCGGCGCCGCCCGCCGCGCCGCAGAGAAATGCCCGTAACTCGGTCGAAAATTGCTCAAAATGCAAAAACTCATACATATTCGGAATCCTCTCGTCATGAACAAACGAATGGTTTTTTTGTCATCCCATTTCGAGCATTTGGACGTGAGATAGCTTTTTGCTTCCTGGTTAGTTGATGAAGAAAAACGCCCGTAACTCGGCCAAAAATTGCCCAAAATGCAAAAACTAACACATTTTTGGATTCCTCTCATCGTGAACAAACGAATGGTTTAATTACCATCCCATTTCGAGCATTAGAATAAAAGTTGATTTTTTTCCGGCGTGGAAGGTTGATGTATGGTCGGCGCCGCAGAGAAATGCCCGTGACTCGGTCGAAAATTGCTCAAATTTCAAAAACTAATACATTTTCGGAATCCTCTCGTCAAGCACTATCGAATGGTTTTTTCATCGTTTAATTTCGAGCATTTGGGTGAGAGATATTATTGATTTTCGCGGATTGCAGATTGAGAAAAATGCTGGTTATTCGGTCGAGAACTTTTCAAAATGCAAAATGTAATACAGATTCGGAATCCTCTCTTCAAGCACTATCGAATGGTTTTTTCACGATCCAAATCGGAGCATTAGAACAAAAGTTGAGTCGGAAGGTCGATGTATGGTCGGCGCCGCCCGCCGCGCCGCAGAGAAATGCACGTAACTCGGTCGAAAATTGCTCAAATTTCAAAAACTAATACATTTTTGGAATCCTCTCGTCGAGACGAATCGAATGGTTTTTTCACGATCCAAATCGGAGCATTAGAACAAAAGTTGAATCGGAAGGTCGATGTATGGTCGGCGCCGCCCGCCGCGCCGCAGAGAAATGCCCGTAACTCGGTCGAAAATTGCTCAAATTTCAAAAACTAATACATTTTTGGAATCCTCTCGTCGAGACGAATCGAATGGTTTTTTCACGATCCAAATCGGAGCATTAGAACAAAAGTTGAATCGGAAGGTCGATGTATGGTCGGCGCCGCCCGCCGCGCCGCAGAGAAATGCCCGTAACTCGGTCGAAAATTGCTCAAATTTCAAAAACTAATACATTTTTGGAATCCTCTCGTCGAGACGAATCGAATGGTTTTTTCACGATCCAAATCGGAGCATTAGAACAAAAGTTGAGTCGGAAGGTCGATGTATGGTCGGCGCCGCCCGCCGCGCCGCAGAGAAATGCCCGTAACTCGGTCGAAAATTGCTCAAATTTCAAAAACTAATACATTTTTGGAATCCTCTCGTCGAGACGAATCGAATGGTTTTTTCACGATCCAAATCGGAGCATTAGAACAAAAGTTGAATCGGAAGGTCGATGTATGGTCGGCGCCGCCCGCCGCGCCGCAGAGAAATGCCCGTAACTCGGTCGAAAATTGCTCAAATTTCAAAAACTAATACATTTTTGGAATCCTCTCGTCGAGACGAATCGAATGGTTTTTTCACGATCCAAATCGGAGCATTAGAACAAAAGTTGAGTCGGAAGGTCGATGTATGGTCGGCGCCGCCCGCCGCGCCGCAGAGAAATGCCCGTAACTCGGTCGAAAATTGCTCAAAATGCAAAAACTCATACATATTCGGAATCCTCTCGTCATGAACAAACGAATGGTTTTTTTGTCATCCCATTTCGAGCATTTGGACGTGAGATAGCTTTTTTGCTTCCTGGTTAGTTGATGAAGAAAAACGCCCGTAACTCGGCCAAAAATTGCCCAAAATGCAAAAACTAACACATTTTTGGATTCCTCTCATCGTGAACAAACGAATGGTTTAATTACCATCCCATTTCGAGCATTAGAATAAAAGTTGATTTTTTCCGGCGTGGAAGGTTGATGTATGGTCGGCGCCGCAGAGAAATGCCCGTAACTCGGTCGAAAATTGCTCAAATTTCAAAAACTAATACATTTTCGGAATCCTCTCGTCAAGCACTATCGAATGGTTTTTTCATCGTTTAATTTCGAGCATTTGGGTGAGAGATATTATTGATTTTCGCGGATTGCAGATTGAGAAAAATGCTGGTTATTCGGTCGAGAACTTTTCAAAATGCAAAATGTAATACAGATTCGGAATCCTCTCTTCAAGCACTATCGAATGGTTTTTTCACGATCCAAATCGGAGCATTAGAACAAAAGTTGAGTCGGAAGGTCGATGTATGGTCAGCGCCGCCCGCCGCGCCGCAGAGAAATGCACGTAACTCGGTCGAAAATTGCTCAAATTTCAAAAACTAATACATTTTTGGAATCCTCTCGTCGAGACGAATCGAATGGTTTTTTCACGATCCAAATCGGAGCATTAGAACAAAAGTTGAATCGGAAGGTCGATGTATGGTCGGCGCCGCCCGCCGCGCCGCAGAGAAATGCCCGTAACTCGGTCGAAAATTGCTCAAATTTCAAAAACTAATACATTTTTGGAATCCTCTCGTCGAGACGAATCGAATGGTTTTTTCACGATCCAAATCGGAGCATTAGAACAAAAGTTGAATCGGAAGGTCGATGTATGGTCGGCGCCGCCCGCCGCGCCGCAGAGAAATGCCCGTAACTCGGTCGAAAATTGCTCAAATTTCAAAAACTAATACATTTTTGGAATCCTCTCGTCGAGACGAATCGAATGGTTTTTTCACGATCCAAATCGGAGCATTAGAACAAAAGTTGAATCGGAAGGTCGATGTATGGTCGGCGCCGCCCGCCGCGCCGCAGAGAAATGCCCGTAACTCGGTCGAAAATTGCTCAAATTTCAAAAACTAATACATTTTTGGAATCCTCTCGTCGAGACGAATCGAATGGTTTTTTCACGATCCAAATCGGAGCATTAGAACAAAAGTTGAGTCGGAAGGTCGATGTATGGTCGGCGCCGCCCGCCGCGCCGCAGAGAAATGCCCGTAACTCGGTCGAAAATTGCTCAAAATGCAAAAACTCATACATATTCGGAATCCTCTCGTCATGAACAAACGAATGGTTTTTTTGTCATCCCATTTCGAGCATTTGGACGTGAGATAGCTTTTTTGCTTCCTGGTTAGTTGATGAAGAAAAACGCCCGTAACTCGGCCAAAAATTGCCCAAAATGCAAAAACTAACACATTTTTGGATTCCTCTCATCGTGAACAAACGAATGGTTTAATTACCATCCCATTTCGAGCATTAGAATAAAAGTTGATTTTTTCCGGCGTGGAAGGTTGATGTATGGTCGGCGCCGCAGAGAAATGCCCGTAACTCGGTCGAAAATTGCTCAAATTTCAAAAACTAATACATTTTCGGAATCCTCTCGTCAAGCACTATCGAATGGTTTTTTCATCGTTTAATTTCGAGCATTTGGGTGAGAGATATTATTGATTTTCGCGGATTGCAGATTGAGAAAAATGCTGGTTATTCGGTCGAGAACTTTTCAAAATGCAAAATGTAATACAGATTCGGAATCCTCTCTTCAAGCACTATCGAATGGTTTTTTCACGATCCAAATCGGAGCATTAGAACAAAAGTTGAGTCGGAAGGTCGATGTATGGTCAGCGCCGCCCGCCGCGCCGCAGAGAAATGCACGTAACTCGGTCGAAAATTGCTCAAATTTCAAAAACTAATACATTTTTGGAATCCTCTCGTCGAGACGAATCGAATGGTTTTTTCACGATCCAAATCGGAGCATTAGAACAAAAGTTGAATCGGAAGGTCGATGTATGGTCGGCGCCGCCCGCCGCGCCGCAGAGAAATGCCCGTAACTCGGTCGAAAATTGCTCAAATTTCAAAAACTAATACATTTTCGGAATCCTCTCGTCAAGCACTATCGAATGGTTTTTTCATCGTTTAATTTCGAGCATTTGGGTGAGAGATATTATTGATTTTCGCGGATTGCAGATTGAGAAAAATGCTGGTTATTCGGTCGAGAACTTTTCAAAATGCAAAATGTAATACAGATTCGGAATCCTCTCTTCAAGCATTATCGAATGGTTTTTTCACGATCCAAATCGGAGCATTAGAACAAAAGTTGAATCGGAAGGTCGATGTATGGTCGGCGCTGCCCGCCGCGCCGCAGAGAAATGCCCGTAACTCGGTCGAAAATTGCTCAAATTTCAAAAACTAATACATTTTTGGAATCCTCTCGTCGAGACGAATCGAATGGTTTTTTCACGATCCAAATCGGAGCATTAGAACAAAAGTTGAATCGGAAGGTCGATGTATGGTCGGCGCCGCCCGCCGCGCCGCAGAGAAATGCCCGTAACTCGGTCGAAAATTGCTCAAATTTCAAAAACTAATACATTTTTGGAATCCTCTCGTCGAGACGAATCGAATGGTTTTTTCACGATCCAAATCGGAGCATTAGAACAAAAGTTGAATCGGAAGGTCGATGTATGGTCGGCGCCGCCCGCCGCGCCGCAGAGAAATGCCCGTAACTCGGTCGAAAATTGCTCAAATTTCAAAAACTAATACATTTTTGGAATCCTCTCGTCGAGACGAATCGAATGGTTTTTTCACGATCCAAATCGGAGCATTAGAACAAAAGTTGAGTCGGAAGGTCGATGTATGGTCGGCGCCGCCCGCCGCGCCGCAGAGAAATGCACGTAACTCGGTCGAAAATTGCTCAAATTTCAAAAACTAATACATTTTTGGAATCCTCTCGTCGAGACGAATCGAATGGTTTTTTCACGATCCAAATCGGAGCATTAGAACAAAAGTTGAGTCGGAAGGTCGATGTATGGTCGGCGCCGCCCGCCGCGCCGCAGAGAAATGCCCGTAACTCGGTCGAAAATTGCTCAAATTTCAAAAACTAATACATTTTTGGAATCCTCTCGTCGAGACGAATCGAATGGTTTTTTCACGATCCAAATCGGAGCATTAGAACAAAAGTTGAGTCGGAAGGTCGATGTATGGTCGGCGCCGCCCGCCGCGCCGCAGAGAAATGCCCGTAACTCGGTCGAAAATCGCTCAAAATGCAAAAACTCATACATATTCGGAATCCTCTCGTCATGAACAAACGAATGGTTTTTTTGTCATCCCATTTCGAGCATTTGGACGTGAGATAGCTTTTTTGCTTCCTGGTTAGTTGATGAAGAAAAACGCCCGTAACTCGGCCAAAAATTGCCCAAAATGCAAAAACTAACACATTTTTGGATTAATCTCATCGTGAACAAACGAATGGTTTAATTACCATCCCATTTCGAGCATTAGAACAAAAGTTGATTTTTTTCCGGCGTGGAAGGTTGATGTATGGTCGGCGCCGCCCGCCGCGCCGCAGAGAAATGCCCGTAACTCGGTCGAAAATTGCTCAAATTTCAAAAACTAATACATTTTCGGAATCCTCTCGTCAAGCACTATCGAATGGTTTTTTCATCGTTTAATTTCGAGCATTTGGGTGAGAGATATTATTGATTTTCGCGGATTGCAGATTGAGAAAAATGCTGGTTATTCGGTCGAGAACTTTTCAAAATGCAAAATGTAATACAGATTCGGAATCCTCTCTTCAAGCACTATCGAATGGTTTTTTCACGATCCAAATCGGAGCATTAGAACAAAAGTTGAGTCGGAAGGTCGATGTATGGTCGGCGCCGCCCGCCGCGCCGCAGAGAAATGCACGTAACTCGGTCGAAAATTGCTCAAATTTCAAAAACTAATACATTTTTGGAATCCTCTCGTCGAGACGAATCGAATGGTTTTTTCACGATCCAAATCGGAGCATTAGAACAAAAGTTGAATCGGAAGGTCGATGTATGGTCGGCGCCGCCCGCCGCGCCGCAGAGAAATGCCCGTAACTCGGTCGAAAATTGCTCAAATTTCAAAAACTAATACATTTTTGGAATCCTCTCGTCGAGACGAATCGAATGGTTTTTTCACGATCCAAATCGGAGCATTAGAACAAAAGTTGAATCGGAAGGTCGATGTATGGTCGGCGCCGCCCGCCGCGCCGCAGAGAAATGCCCGTAACTCGGTCGAAAATTGCTCAAATTTCAAAAACTAATACATTTTTGGAATCCTCTCGTCGAGACGAATCGAATGGTTTTTTCACGATCCAAATCGGAGCATTAGAACAAAAGTTGAGTCGGAAGGTCGATGTATGGTCGGCGCCGCCCGCCGCGCCGCAGAGAAATGCCCGTAACTCGGTCGAAAATTGCTCAAAATGCAAAAACTCATACATATTCGGAATCCTCTCGTCATGAACAAACGAATGGTTTTTAGTCATCCCATTTCGAGCATTTGGACGTGAGATAGCTTTTTTGCTTCCTGGTTAGTTGATGAAGAAAAACGCCCGTAACTCGGCCAAAAATTGCCCAAAATGCAAAAACTAACACATTTTTGGATTCCTCTCATCGTGAACAAACGAATGGTTTAATTACCATCCCATTTCGAGCATTAGAATAAAAGTTGATTTTTTTCCGGCGTGGAAGGTTGATGTATGGTCGGCGCCGCCCGCCGCGCCGCAGAGAAATGCCCGTAACTCGGTCGAAAATTGCTCAAATTTCAAAAACTAATACATTTTCGGAATCCTCTCGTCAAGCACTATCGAATGGTTTTTTCATCGTTTAATTTCGAGCATTTGGGTGAGAGATATTATTGATTTTCGCGGATTGCAGATTGAGAAAAATGCTGGTTATTCGGTCGAGAACTTTTCAAAATGCAAAATGTAATACAGATTCGGAATCCTCTCTTCAAGCACTATCGAATGGTTTTTTCACGATCCAAATCGGAGCATTAGAACAAAAGTTGAGTCGGAAGGTCGATGTATGGTCAGCGCCGCCCGCCGCGCCGCAGAGAAATGCACGTAACTCGGTCGAAAATTGCTCAAATTTCAAAAACTAATACATTTTTGGAATCCTCTCGTCGAGACGAATCGAATGGTTTTTTCACGATCCAAATCGGAGCATTAGAACAAAAGTTGAATCGGAAGGTCGATGTATGGTCGGCGCCGCCCGCCGCGCCGCAGAGAAATGCCCGTAACTCGGTCGAAAATTGCTCAAATTTCAAAAACTAATACATTTTTGGAATCCTCTCGTCGAGACGAATCGAATGGTTTTTTCACGATCCAAATCGGAGCATTAGAACAAAAGTTGAGTCGGAAGGTCGATGTATGGTCGGCGCCGCCCGCCGCGCCGCAGAGAAATGCCCGTAACTCGGTCGAAAATTGCTCAAAATGCAAAAACTCATACATATTCGGAATCCTCTCGTCATGAACAAACGAATGGTTTTTTTGTCATCCCATTTCGAGCATTTGGACGTGAGATAGATTTTTTGGTTCCTGGTTAGTTGATGAAGAAAAACGCCCGTAACTCGGCCAAAAATTGCCCAAAATGCAAAAACTAACACATTATTGGATTCCTCTCATCGTGAACAAACGAATGGTTTAATTACCATCCCATTTCGAGCATTAGAATAAAAGTTGATTTTTTTCCGGCGTGGAAGGTTGATGTATGGTCGGCGCCGCAGAGAAATGCCCGTAACTCGGTCGAAAATTGCTCAAATTTCAAAAACTAATACATTTTCGGAATCCTCTCGTCAAGCACTATCGAATGGTTTTTTCATCGTTTAATTTCGAGCATTTGGGTGAGAGATATTATTGATTTTCGCGGATTGCAGATTGAGAAAAATGCTGGTTATTCGGTCGAGAACTTTTCAAAATGCAAAATGTAATACAGATTCGGAATCCTCTCTTCAAGCACTATCGAATGGTTTTTTCACGATCCAAATCGGAGCATTAGAACAAAAGTTGAGTCGGAAGGTCGATGTATGGTCAGCGCCGCCCGCCGCGCCGCAGAGAAATGCCCGTAACTCGGTCGAAAATTGCTCAAATTTCAAAAACTAATACATTTTTGGAATCCTCTCGTCGAGACGAATCGAATGGTTTTTTCACGATCCAAATCGGAGCATTAGAACAAAAGTTGAGTCGGAAGGTCGATGTATGGTCGGCGCCGCCCGCCGCGCCGCAGAGAAATGCCCGTAACTCGGTCGAAAATTGCTCAAAATGCAAAAACTCATACATATTCGGAATCCTCTCGTCATGAACAAACGAATGGTTTTTTTGTCATCCCATTTCGAGCATTTGGACGTGAGATAGCTTTTTTGCTTCCTGGTTAGTTGATGAAGAAAAACGCCCGTAACTCGGCCAAAAATTGCCCAAAATGCAAAAACTAACACATTTTTGGATTCCTCTCATCGTGAACAAACGAATGGTTTAATTACCATCCCATTTCGAGCATTAGAATAAAAGTTGATTTTTGTCCGGCGTGGAAGGTTGATGTATGGTCGGCGCCGCAGAGAAATGCCCGTAACTCGGTCGAAAATTGCTCAAATTTCAAAAACTAATACATTTTCGGAATCCTCTCGTCAAGCACTATCGAATGGTTTTTTCATCGTTTAATTTCGAGCATTTGGGTGAGAGATATTATTGATTTTCGCGGATTGCAGATTGAGAAAAATGCTGGTTATTCGGTCGAGAACTTTTCAAAATGCAAAATGTAATACAGATTCGGAATCCTCTCTTCAAGCACTATCGAATGGTTTTTTCACGATCCAAATCGGAGCATTAGAACAAAAGTTGAGTCGGAAGGTCGATGTATGGTCGGCGCCGCCCGCCGCGCCGCAGAGAAATGCACGTAACTCGGTCGAAAATTGCTCAAATTTCAAAAACTAATACATTTTTGGAATCCTCTCGTCGAGACGAATCGAATGGTTTTTTCACGATCCAAATCGGAGCATTAGAACAAAAGTTGAATCGGAAGGTCGATGTATGGTCGGCGCCGCCCGCCGCGCCGCAGAGAAATGCCCGTAACTCGGTCGAAAATTGCTCAAATTTCAAAAACTAATACATTTTTGGAATCCTCTCGTCGAGACGAATCGAATGGTTTTTTCACGATCCAAATCGGAGCATTAGAACAAAAGTTGAGTCGGAAGGTCGATGTATGGTCGGCGCCGCCCGCCGCGCCGCAGAGAAATGCCCGTAACTCGGTCGAAAATTGCTCAAAATGCAAAAACTCATACATATTCGGAATCCTCTCGTCATGAACAAACGAATGGTTTTTTTGTCATCCCATTTCGAGCATTTGGACGTGAGATAGCTTTTTTGCTTCCTGGTTAGTTGATGAAGAAAAACGCCCGTAACTCGGCCAAAAATTGCCCAAAATGCAAAAACTAACACATTTTTGGATTCCTCTCATCGTGAACAAACGAATGGTTTAATTACCATCCCATTTCGAGCATTAGAATAAAAGTTGATATTTTTCCGGCGTGGAAGGTTGATGTATGGTCGGCGCCGCAGAGAAATGCCCGTAACTCGGTCGAAAATTGCTCAAATTTCAAAAACTAATACATTTTCGGAATCCTCTCGTCAAGCACTATCGAATGGTTTTTTCATCGTTTAATTTCGAGCATTTGGGTGAGAGATATTATTGATTTTCGCGGATTGCAGATTGAGAAAAATGCTGGTTATTCGGTCGAGAACTTTTCAAAATGCAAAATGTAATACAGATTCGGAATCCTCTCTTCAAGCACTATCGAATGGTTTTTTCACGATCCAAATCGGAGCATTAGAACAAAAGTTGAGTCGGAAGGTCGATGTATGGTCGGCGCCGCCCGCCGCGCCGCAGAGAAATGCACGTAACTCGGTCGAAAATTGCTCAAATTTCAAAACTAATACATTTTTGGAATCCTCTCGTCGAGACGAATCGAATGGTTTTTTCACGATCCAAATCGGAGCATTAGAACAAAAGTTGAATCGGAAGGTCGATGTATGGTCGGCGCCGCCCGCCGCGCCGCAGAGAAATGCCCGTAACTCGGTCGAAAATTGCTCAAATTTCAAAAACTAATACATTTTTGGAATCCTCTCGTCGAGACGAATCGAATGGTTTTTTCACGATCCAAATCGGAGCATTAGAACAAAAGTTGAATCGGAAGGTCGATGTATGGTCGGCGCCGCCCGCCGCGCCGCAGAGAAATGCCCGTAACTCGGTCGAAAATTGCTCAAATTTCAAAAACTAATACATTTTTGGAATCCTCTCGTCGAGACGAATCGAATGGTTTTTTCACGATCCAAATCGGAGCATTAGAACAAAAGTTGAGTCGGAAGGTCGATGTATGGTCAGCGCCGCCCGCCGCGCCGCAGAGAAATGCACGTAACTCGGTCGAAAATTGCTCAAATTTCAAAAACTAATACATTTTTGGAATCCTCTCGTCGAGACGAATCGAATGGTTTTTTCACGATCCAAATCGGAGCATTAGAACAAAAGTTGAGTCGGAAGGTCGATGTATGGTCAGCGCCGCCCGCCGCGCCGCAGAGAAATGCACGTAACTCGGTCGAAAATTGCTCAAATTTCAAAAACTAATACATTTTTGGAATCCTCTCGTCGAGACGAATCGAATGGTTTTTTCACGATCCAAATCGGAGCATTAGAACAAAAGTTGAGTCGGAAGGTCGATGTATGGTCGGCGCCGCCCGCCGCGCCGCAGAGAAATGCCCGTAACTCGGTCGAAAATTGCTCAAATTTCAAAAACTAATACATTTTTGGAATCCTCTCGTCGAGACGAATCGAATGGTTTTTTCACGATCCAAATCGGAGCATTAGAACAAAAGTTGAGTCGGAAGGTCGATGTATGGTCGGCGCCGCCCGCCGCGCCGCAGAGAAATGCCCGTAACTCGGTCGAAAATCGCTCAAAATGCAAAAACTCATACATATTCGGAATCCTCTCGTCATGAACAAACGAATGGTTTTTTTGTCATCCCATTTCGAGCATTTGGACGTGATATAGCTTTTTGGCTTCCTGGTTAGTTGATGAAGAAAAACGCCCGTAACTCGGCCAAAAATTGCCCAAAATGCAAAAACTAACACATTTTTGGATTCCTCTCATCGTGAACAAACGAATGGTTTAATTACCATCCCATTTCGAGCATTAGAACAAAAGTTGCATCTTTTCCGGCGTGGAAGGTTGATGTATGGTCGGCGCCGCAGAGAAATGCCCGTAACTCGGTCGAAAATTGCTCAAATTTCAAAAACTAATACATTTTCGGAATCCTCTCGTCAAGCACTATCGAATGGTTTTTTCATCGTTTAATTTCGAGCATTTGGGTGAGAGATATTATTGATTTTCGCGGATTGCAGATTGAGAAAAATGCTGGTTATTCGGTCGAGAACTTTTCAAAATGCAAAATGTAATACAGATTCGGAATCCTCTCTTCAAGCACTATCGAATGGTTTTTTCACGATCCAAATCGGAGCATTAGAACAAAAGTTGAGTCGGAAGGTCGATGTATGGTCGGCGCCGCCCGCCGCGCCGCAGAGAAATGCCCGTAACTCGGTCGAAAATTGCTCAAATTTCAAAAACTAATACATTTTTGGAATCCTCTCGTCGAGACGAATCGAATGGTTTTTTCACGATCCAAATCGGAGCATTAGAACAAAAGTTGAATCGGAAGGTCGATGTATGGTCGGCGCCGCCCGCCGCGCCGCAGAGAAATGCCCGTAACTCGGTCGAAAATTGCTCAAATTTCAAAAACTAATACATTTTTGGAATCCTCTCGTCGAGACGAATCGAATGGTTTTTTCACGATCCAAATCGGAGCATTAGAACAAAAGTTGAGTCGGAAGGTCGATGTATGGTCGGCGCCGCCCGCCGCGCCGCAGAGAAATGCCCGTAACTCGGTCGAAAATCGCTCAAAATGCAAAAACTCATACATATTCGGAATCCTCTCGTCATGAACAAACGAATGGTTTTTTTGTCATCCCATTTCGAGCATTTGGACGTGAGATAGCTTTTTTGCTTCCTGGTTAGTTGATGAAGAAAAACGCCCGTAACTCGGCCAAAAATTGCCCAAAATGCAAAAACTAACACATTTTTGGATTCCTCTCGTCGAGACAAATCGAATGGTTTTTTCACGATCCAAATCGGAGCATTAGAACAAAAGTTGAGTCGGAAGGTCGATGTATGGTCAGCGCCGCCCGCCGCGCCGCAGAGAAATGCACGTAACTCGGTCGAAAATTGCTCAAATTTCAAAAACTAATACATTTTTGGAATCCTCTCGTCGAGACGAATCGAATGGTTTTTTCACGATCCAAATCGGAGCATTAGAACAAAAGTTGAATCGGAAGGTCGATGTATGGTCGGCGCCGCCCGCCGCGCCGCAGAGAAATGCCCGTAACTCGGTCGAAAATTGCTCAAATTTCAAAAACTAATACATTTTTGGAATCCTCTCGTCGAGACGAATCGAATGGTTTTTTCACGATCCAAATCGGAGCATTAGAACAAAAGTTGAGTCGGAAGGTCGATGTATGGTCGGCGCCGCCCGCCGCGCCGCAGAGAAATGCCCGTAACTCGGTCGAAAATTGCTCAAATTTCAAAAACTAATACATTTTTGGAATCCTCTCGTCGAGACGAATCGAATGGTTTTTTCACGATCCAAATCGGAGCATTAGAACAAAAGTTGAGTCGGAAGGTCGATGTATGGTCGGCGCCGCCCGCCGCGCCGCAGAGAAATGCCCGTAACTCGGTCGAAAATTGCTCAAAATGCAAAAACTCATACATATTCGGAATCCTCTCGTCATGAACAAACGAATGGTTTTTTTGTCATCCCATTTCGAGCATTTGGACGTGAGATAGCTTTTTTGCTTCCTGGTTAGTTGATGAAGAAAAACGCCCGTAACTCGGCCAAAAATTGCCCAAAATGCAAAAACTAACACATTTTTGGATTCCTCTCATCGTGAACAAACGAATGGTTTAATTACCATCCCATTTCGAGCATTAGCACAAAAGTTGATGTATTTCCGGAGTGGAAGGTTGATGTATGGTCGGCGCCGCAGAGAAATGCCCGTAACTCGGTCGAAAATTGCTCAAATTTCAAAAACTAATACATTTTCGGAATCCTCTCGTCAAGCACTATCGAATGGTTTTTTCATCGTTTAATTTCGAGCATTTGGGTGAGAGATATTATTGATTTTCGCGGATTGCAGATTGAGAAAAATGCTGGTTATTCGGTCGAGAACTTTTCAAAATGCAAAATGTAATACAGATTCGGAATCCTCTCTTCAAGCACTATCGAATGGTTTTTTCACGATCCAAATCGGAGCATTAGAACAAAAGTTGAGTCGGAAGGTCGATGTATGGTCAGCGCCGCCCGCCGCGCCGCAGAGAAATGCACGTAACTCGGTCGAAAATTGCTCAAATTTCAAAAACTAATACATTTTTGGAATCCTCTCGTCGAGACGAATCGAATGGTTTTTTCACGATCCAAATCGGAGCATTAGAACAAAAGTTGAGTCGGAAGGTCGATGTATGGTCGGCGCCGCCCGCCGCGCCGCAGAGAAATGCCCGTAACTCGGTCGAAAATTGCTCAAATTTCAAAAACTAATACATTTTGGAATCCTCTCGTCGAGACGAATCGAATGGTTTTTTCACGATCCAAATCGGAGCATTAGAACAAAAGTTGAATCGGAAGGTCGATGTATGGTCGGCGCCGCCCGCCGCGCCGCAGAGAAATGCCCGTAACTCGGTCGAAAATCGCTCAAAATGCAAAAACTCATACATATTCGGAATCCTCTCGTCATGAACAAACGAATGGTTTTTTTGTCATCCCATTTCGAGCATTTGGACGTGAGATAGCTTTTTTGCTTCCTGGTTAGTTGATGAAGAAAAACGCCCGTAACTCGGCCAAAAATTGCCCAAAATGCAAAAACTAACACATTTTTGGATTAATCTCATCGTGAACAAACGAATGGTTTAATTACCATCCCATTTCGAGCATTAGAACAAAAGTTGATTTTTTTCCGGCATGGAAGGTTGATGTATGGTCGGCGCCTCCCTCCGCGCCGCAGAGAAATGCCCGTAACTCGGTCGAAAATTGCTCAAATTTCAAAAACTAATACATTTTCGGAATCCTCTCGTCAAGCACTATCGAATGGTTTTTTCATCGTTTAATTTCGAGCATTTGGGTGAGAGATATTATTGATTTTCGCGGATTGCAGATTGAGAAAAATGCTGGTTATTCGGTCGAGAACTTTTCAAAATGCAAAATGTAATACAGATTCGGAATCCTCTCTTCAAGCATTATCGAATGGTTTTTTCACGATCCAAATCGGAGCATTAGAACAAAAGTTGAGTCGGAAGGTCGATGTATGGTCAGCGCCGCCCGCCGCGCCGCAGAGAAATGCACGTAACTCGGTCGAAAATTGCTCAAATTTCAAAAACTAATACATTTTTGGAATCCTCTCGTCGAGACGAATCGAATGGTTTTTTCACGATCCAAATCGGAGCATTAGAACAAAAGGTGAGTCGGAAGGTCGATGTATGGTCGGCGCCGCCCGCCGCGCCGCAGAGAAATGCCCGTAACTCGGTCGAAAATTGCTCAAATTTCAAAAACTAATACATTTTTGGAATCCTCTCGTCGAGACGAATCGAATGGTTTTTTCACGATCCAAATCGGAGCATTAGAACAAAAGTTGAATCGGAAGGTCGATGTATGGTCGGCGCCGCCCGCCGCGCCGCAGAGAAATGCCCGTAACTCGGTCGAAAATCGCTCAAAATGCAAAAACTCATACATATTCGGAATCCTCTCGTCATGAACAAACGAATGGTTTTTTTGTCATCCCATTTCGAGCATTTGGACGTGAGATAGCTTTTTTGCTTCCTGGTTAGTTGATGAAGAAAAACGCCCGTAACTCGGCCAAAAATTGCCCAAAATGCAAAAACTAACACATTTTTGGATTAATCTCATCGTGAACAAACGAATGGTTTAATTACCATCCCATTTCGAGCATTAGAATAAAAGTTGATTTTTTTCCGGCGTGGAAGGTTGATGTATGGTCGGCGCCGCAGAGAAATGCCCGTAACTCGGTCGAAAATTGCTCAAATTTCAAAAACTAATACATTTTCGGAATCCTCTCGTCAAGCACTATCGAATGGTTTTTTCATCGTTTAATTTCGAGCATTTGGGTGAGAGATATTATTGATTTTCGCGGATTGCAGATTGAGAAAAATGCTGGTTATTCAGTCGAGA